>CM021102.1:786777601-786940405 GCA_007115665.2 Sequoiadendron giganteum | reverse complement strand
TTCTCTCACTCCCACTTTCCCCTTACCTCCCACTCCCTCTCCCTCTCCTCTCCCTCTCTCTCCCTCTTACTCTCTCCCTCTCCCTCTCCCTCTCTCTCCCTATCCCTCCCACTCTCCCTCCCTCTCTCCCACTCTCTACCATTAACACTTAGGTCTATGTGTGTAAAAATCGGATATCCGATTTGTGAAACTTCGATGTGTAGAGCCAAAATATTACTGTTGCAGAACATGTTTTACAAATCAAATATCCGATTATATCGGATATCAGATTTGTGGATCATAGAAAAACCCCATGTGGGTCATTTTCGTGCATTCCAACGGACCCTACATTCTATTTGCAACACTTTGTAGGTGACAAACGTGCGGTTTCAAATAGGAAGAGACAAAGATAAAAAATTTGGAGCATCTTGTACTCAAATTTGTCATACATAATGATTTTTTAGCATCTTTTATTTGGTATAATGGGGAGCAACAGTTGTCGGGAGCAAAAATGTAAGTAAAAGCTGACAAAAGAACAAATTGAAGGATATAAACAAAGAGATAGAGAAGGTCATAGGAAGAAAATACAAGGTATGTTAAATATTGGTGAACCTGAGCCCTATGGTCTTTCAAGTGAAGAGGAAATTGAATATGTTCAAGGTGAAAATGTAGAACATGATATTGAAATTGGGAATGAAAATGTTCAAATTGATATTGAAAATTTTCAAAGTGAAAATGTTGGAATTGAAGATGTTGAACATGGTATTGAAATTGGGAATGGAAATATTGAAATTGGGAATGAAAATATTGAAATTGATAATGAAAATGTTGGAATTGAAGATGTTGAACATGATATTGAAATTGGGAATGAAATTATTCAAATTGATATTGAAAATGTTCAAGGTGAAAATGTTTGAAATGAAGATGTTGAACATAATATTGAAGCAAGTGTAAATTATGTTTCACCAGATTACACGAGAAATGGAGAACCTTGTGTGGAAGAAAGACATATTCCAAAGTCAAGACCTGCAAGGACCCCTAAATGGTTAGTTTAAATTGATGATAACATTATAAACAATTTTGAAGGAAAGAGGTCAACACAAACTATTCGGTTGTGGGATAGAATACTTTTGAACCAATATTTTAGCAATAAGACACTGATCGAGCAATGCCAACTTTTTGTACAATTGATAAAGATGCAAAAGATGAGACCTTTACTAGCCAAATTGAAGATTCGTGTGAACAAGACGACCGAAAAAAATTCTATTATTGTCAAAAATATTTTTAATTCTCTCAAGTGTATTGGAAAAAATAACAAGGAAAAAGATAAGAGAGTTGCTCAGAGAGTCATTACAACCGCCCTAGTAAGCCATCAATTGAAAAAGGCTCGCTTTATGAGACAAACTTGTATTGATTTTGACTTAAATCGTAAAACTTTGGATAGAGCACTTGCAAGAAGAGAAAGAATAGATGATCCTCTTCAAAATGATACACGGGCTTTTGTCAGGAGGCTTCCACGTGTTGATAAGAAGCTAACCGATAATGTAAAGTAGGCAATTCAGCAATTTTGGCATGATAACTCTAGAGTATCACCCAATACAAAGGATGTTTTAAAGTTAAGAATTGGCAGTCTAGATCGTACACCGCATCCTAAACATTTCTTGGAATCAAGCCAAACAATTTTGTTCAACAAATTTATTCAAACACATCCAAATATGGAAATCTCGCAAAGAACTTTTGAAGGTTTGAAACCATTTTATTGTGTGCCTCTTAAGATTCGTAATACTTGTTGTTGCAAATACCATGTGGAGTTTTCAATGTACCATGAACTATTATTCTATATCTATTCTACTTTGCATACTAATGAAATTTTACAAGAGTGTGGTGCAATGCATCTTCTAAAGTCATCAAGGGACTTGCTAGATCTATTTTTATGTTCTAGGGATGATGGTTCCTTTTTCTATAGAAATGATCATTTAAATGCGAAGTGCTCACAATGTGGTGGCTTGTCAAATTTTGTTCAATGTTTTCATGAGGGTTCTGAACATGAATTTGGAAAGAATCTTGTTGAGAAAAAGAGATATGAGATAGTAAAATATACTTTGCAGAGTGGAGGTGAAGGTTCTAGATGCGAGTTGGTTACAAAAGAATGTAGTGTTGTTGATTTTATTTCAGATTTTAAGGACAATCTTTTTCTACAAATATGCAAGGCATAGTCATAGGTCTCAGTGGTTGGATCAACAATTCAGGATATGTAAGGACTCTTTTCCGATTGGAACTATTATATTAGTTGTTGATTTTGCTGAAAACTACACATTGCAACCACAAAACGAGGTACAATCTAGTATTACAATTCCATTCAGATTGCTATTTTTGTCCACATAATATTTAGACATGCACTTGATAGTACAGAGGAGGATCAAAAGATAATCAAAGAGTATTATTTTTATATGAGTGATGATAGATCTCACTCATTCGAGTATGTCGAACATTGTTTCGAGAATTTTTTTGAGTTCTTGCAGAAGCATGATATAGCACTGGGCTAACATCTCATTTGGTCAGATAACTGCACAGGTCAATTCAAGAATGCTCATATGATTTATTGGTTGAGTAGAATGCATGTAGAAAGGGGTGTACCTAATATTTGGAGTTTTTTTTAAGTTGGGCATGGGAAAGGGGAGCATGATGGAGCAGGTGCATGTGTAAAGAGAGCTCTAGTTAAGGATCAATTGAATATTTCAGGAGAAAAATTCAGTGATGCACATTCTATTGTTGATTGGTGTAGTTTAGCATTGTCACAAGGAGGGACACTTGATTCAACAGTGCACATATTTTTTTGGTTGGTTGAGGAGGGTATAGTGGGAGGCAGATTGGATTGTCATACAATCAAAGATTCTTCAAAGATGCATTTGTTTTGAAGCTCAGATTCAAGCACATGGACCATTTGGACACGACAATTGGCTTGTTTTTGTTAGAGTTGTATTTAGTGCGAGTGGGATCAATGTGAGTCAAGTGAGTGGGTGGATACATGGGTTCCATAGTATCTAACTCCTTTATCTCAAACTATATCTGTGAAAAATTACACAATGGAAAGTTCACTTGATTACGATCGACTTTCAGATCTACTACATCCAGGACATGTTTTTGCAGTTGTTGCACCGTAGGGGAATGAAGAGAGATCAGAATATTGGTTGGCTCGATGTGTGTGCGTAAAGAAGAAGCTAACACAATCGATGGAAGATGATGATGGGTTCGTGTATCCTACAGGTTCAATTGTGGTTGCAATAACTTGGTTGCGAACATACATGATTAGAAAGAATGGTATACCTGCATTTGAAGACTATGAGAAACATAAAACCATTCTCATGTATTCACACCTTGTTATAGCAACAAATGTTAAGTTGTTGAAGCATCATGCCAAACCAAAGACAAAACAACTATGGACACTTAGTAATGTTGATCATGAAGCAATATTGGATACTCTTAAGCAAAGAGATGACCCTTCAGGCACACTTGAATAACATATTCAAGAATGGAAGGTACAATGCTTAAGCATATTTTTTGTTGTGACAATATAGATTTATCATTTGACAAATTTTGCGATATTCCTGGCATGATTGATCATGGACCTTCTACAAAAATAGCCAGCTCTGATCCTTTCAAAGAGGTATGTGATAGATTACAATAATATAGATTTGTTATTCAAAGCATTTTTTATAGTTTGCATTACCAATTCATTATCATTTAGATTGTTTAGATTAATATAGATTTGTTAGTCTAAGCATCTTTTTTGTTGTGACAATATAGATTTATCATTTGACAAATTTTGCAATATTCCTGGCATGATTGATTGTGGACTTGCTGCAATAATAGGTAGCTCTGATCCTTTCGGAGAGGTATGTGATGAATTACAATAATATAGATTGGTTATTCTAAGCATATTTTCTATTGTATGTAGTTTAACTGCTACCTTGATGGTTTGTACAGGTGCTTGTCACTCCAAAACGCCAACATACTACTCTTGTGGAAGACTGTGCCCTGAATGCCTCAAATAGGCAAATTTTGAAACGTGAAACAATATAAAAAGGTCATAACTGTGTATAGTTATAAACTATATCTAGTGATGTTTTTTGAAATACAGGTCAAATGTCTGGCATTGTATAAAGGGTATGTTTAAAATGTAAAAATATTTTTGTACTTAATCGAGTGACAACCAAAGGTTTTCTTTCTAGTTCTTTCCTGTCGGTATGCTCGTTTCAACCAGGTTTTGTAATATATCCTATTTATATATAACAAATTACAATGGCTTGCCACTTTTTTGAAAAACAAAAATGTAAAAAGCTCATGTGAATTTCATTTCCCATGTAATTGATTCAAGTTGATTGGCTAAGAGTTTTCTGATGCAAGAGCTAGGACTTGTATAATCTTGATGCAACCTTAAATCTTTTTGTCCCCACATTTCATTGACATTAGCACTTTGGACTCTTAAAGGGAAATCGTCGGTCCAATGTAGCTCGAAGTGATTCGGCGTATTTGAGTGCACAAGAGGCCCATACCTAGCATAAACGTACCCATCTAGACATGTTGGAATAGTGCGTTTGGTCGTACGAGTTTGAGAATGAAAGTTGCACCACTTTGCAACTTTACACCGTTTGCATTTGGCAACTTTTCCGTCAACTGAAAACTCATCACCATGGGAAAATGCCTTTGAGAAGCAAAAAATGAGAGAGGTTGTTGTAGATGGTCCCAACATGATCCGATATCATCAAACAAAGAGTCTGTAAGCATCATGGTTTCCAAGGAAAAGTTCATCAAAGATTGCTGCCTTTTAGCACTTTGGACTCTTAAGGGAAATCGTCAGTCCAATGTAGCTCAGAGTGATTAAGGTGTATTTGGGTACAAAAGAGGACCATACCTAACATAAACGTACCCATATAGATGTTTTGGAATAGTCCATTTGATTGTACAAGTTCGAGTATGAAAGTTGCACCACTTTGTAACTTTACACTGCTTGCATCTGGCAACTTTTCCCTCAACTGAAAACTCATCACCACGGGAAAACGCCTTCGAGATAGAAAAACTGAGAGAGGTTATTGTAGATGGTCCCAACACAATCCAATATCATCAAAAGAAGAGTTTTTAAGCATCATGGTTTCTGAGGAATTGTTCATCAAAGATTGCTTCTTTTTAGCACTTTGGACTCTTAAGGGAAATCGTCGGTCCAATGCAGCTCAAAGTGATTCAGCATATTTGGGTGAAAATGAGGACCATACCTAGCACAAATGTACCCATCTAGATGTGTTGGAATAGTCCATTTGGTTGTATGAGTTTGAGTATGAAAGTTGCACCACTTTGCAACTCTACACTGCTTGCATCTAGCAACTTTTCCCTCAACTGAAAACTCATCACCACAGGAAAATGCCTTCGAGATAGAAAAAACCAAGAGAGACAATTTTAGATGGTCCCAACACAATCCCATATCCTTAGATGAAGATTGTATAAGAATCATGGTTTTTGAGGAATATTCTGTCAATGATTGCTTCCTTTTAGCACTTTGGACTCTTAAGGGAAATCGTCGATCCAATGCAGCTCAGAGTGATTCAGCGTATTTGGGTGCATAAGACGACCATATCTAGTGTAAACATACCCATCTGGATGTGTTGGAACAGTCCATTTGGTCGTACAAGTTCGAGAATGAAAGTTTCACCACTTTGCAACTTTACACCTCTATAGAGATTTAGGGATGTCCTCTTCAGATCACTCTATTTTGAATAGGTTTGCAGAGCTACCAATGTTAAATCCAAGTTGACTGACTTTGAGAAAAGTTGATTCCTTGAATGTAAGACTCCCAAGATGAAGGAAGACCATTAAGATCCAACACGGTCAAATCTTTGTCATCAACAATTTGACTAATGGTAGAGAGTTGATCTCTCAATTCGGAAATCTTCATGAAGTAGGTGATGAAAAATTCTCCTTCGGCCATCTTAATATGATGAATTTGTTGCTTCAAGGCTAGAGCACGACTTGTGTTGTTGATCTCATACATCTCCTCCAAAGTCTTAAGCATTTCTCTCATTGTCTTCAACTTAGAGATGATAGGAACAATATGGTCCTTCACAGAATCAACTACCATCTTCTTCACCTTGATATATTTCTTCATCCATTGAACTCTCTCTTCCTCATCCGTAGGTTCAAAAAAATTTCTCTCCACACTCAACCAATTCATTTTCCTCCAAAGTGAGCATAATTTTGAATCTCCAGGAAGTGAAGTTTGATGCTCCTTTGAGTCTATCCTCAATATTAAGACCATTCACCATCTTGACTAAGATATAGATAGACAAAAAAAAGGGAATAGAGGTATCGCTACAATAACTGGTCCCAACACGATCTTTCTCAAACCTGCTCTGATACCATGTTAGTGTTTTAATGATCAGATAATAATACTGAAAGCACTCAAAAAATGCAACACATAAGACAATAAACACAACAAGAAATCTTCTTACAACTCACACCCAGCTCATGGCTAAATTTGATACAATGAATAATAGCACCTCTCCTAGAGGCAAAGATACAATCGAATATGCTTCTCCTTGAAATCAGCCTGCTCCTGCAAGATGAAGCGTTGTTGCTCAAGTGCAAACTTCTGCTTGGAATGTGAATTATGCAGAATGCACTTGATTGAGGAAATGAATAAACATCACCTTGTATTTATACAAAATAAGGTGACTCTTCAAGGAGGTCGGCCTCTCTTGAAAATAATACATTACAAAATAATATCAAGGAAGGTCGGCCTCATCCATTTAAATAAAATGAGTATAAATTAAATAGCCATAGGCTATCATTTAATTTATTACAACTTAATGTGATCAGTATCATGTATGAAAAATGTGGTAGCATAGACAAGGCAATGGACTATTTGAAAAAAAACTTCAAAGAAATGTGCTCTTATAGAATTCAATGACAAAAAAATGCAATTGACAACTGCTCATAGTTTTTCGTTATGCAATGTGAAGTAATTGCATAACTTCTTAGGTTGACTTTGTAAAAACTATATTGTAATTGAAATATTTTCATCTATGAACATCTAGTTGTTAGTTATGTAGTGTGAAGTAATGATTTGAGTTTGAAAGATGTTTAATGCAATGTAATCAGTGATATAAATATAAACTACATAATATAAGCATTCTTTTTATGCTATTGTACATTGATATTTAACCATTTCTCAAGATAAACTTTTCAAAGAGTTTAATCATGCACATGAGGAACAAATTAAATTTTGATTATCAACTTCTATATATCAAATTATCCAATAATCAAGTGTATGTCCATATACAAAAATGGCATCGATGCTAACTCAAACAAAGTTTTACAAAATGTGGCATATGCCATCTCAATATGTATTCAAAATTTAATGCCAAAATGTCTATCTCATCCTAAACTACTGGTGGATTATCAAAATGGAGCCTCTTTGAAGCACTTGTTGGCTCTGAAGGTAGCTGCACATTCAAACGACAATTGAGATTAGTTATACTATATAATTTAAAATCGAATAATTAACATCAAAATCAATATACATTGAATTTTAATTGAACTCTAAAATTGAAATCTTGATTACCTGAAATATACATCTCTTCAAAGGGTCAGGAGTCCTAGAATATACCAAAGCAACATTTGAAATGCCAATCTATATATGTGAACAAAAACATAAAATTGATCCAATTTAGCATACGATTATTGGTAATAGGAACATATTTACCAAACACAAAATAAAATAAACACATACCTCTTTAGGTTGATATTTTTCTTTATCTCCTTGAGGTGTTCCAATACCTACTCCTTTAGGCAGTGTGTCACTTGTCAACAAATCTGTATAGCTCATAATTGCCTACACATAAAATTGACAAGTACATATGAAACTACCAATCTATGTCGATGTATGTATAATCAATATAAGATCTTAAAAATCTTAATTCAATCCAATTTGATTTCAATTACCTTCCCCTTATCTAACTTTGCGCCTCCATAGTCTGGACGAGGCTGCACCTCACTCGCATTAGGTATTTCCTACAACAAGAAAATAAGATAAGCATATAAGTTATTATATAATTTCATTAATGACAATTCAAATGACAAGCAAGTATATAATATAAAATGTAAACAAGTGAGTGTAAAAATATATACTGTGTGTGTGTCCAAGCCAAATGAAATGGCCCTAAGGGTGCTATCAGTCACCCATGTGAGCTCCTCCTCAGACATCAACTGTTAAATAGACCATGTAAATAAATATTAGTACTTGATATTATCTCTTATTAATATTCATTTAAAAACAAATGCAAGTTATGAAATTACAACTTAAATCTCACCTATGTCACTATTCCAGCATCCCCCTGTCTAGCAGGAGAGGACTCTGTAGGGTGTGCTCCACTCCCTTGTGACTGATATATAATGTCCAAATCATGGAGCTCATAATCAGAAGTGTCCAAGGGATGCTCAGTGTGTTGTACAAGAGGACCCAAGCATATCTGGCAGCACATAGTGCAAGTATGTGGCACACAAATATGTGGACCTGAGGAAGATGATGCATCAGCACTCAAGCCTTCGTCAACATCACCAGAATGTGGCTGAGCTACTATAGAAGCATGCAAAACAAAATGACCACTCAAAGAGTGAATAGCCTTAATAGTCTATGTGGCTGCATCCTCGATAATCTCTGGATGATATATTGGAGGTGGCGAAGGAAGGGGAGGAAGGGGAGGAAGGGGAACATTTGGGCTCGAGACTACCCTAACTACCCCTAGTCTATCATGGGGCATACCTCCACTGACACCCTAGAAGGGTTTAATGTCAAAGTAATTGACATGATGCCCTAGCACAAACTCGGCATATAATTTTTTAATAAAGTAAAATGGTATATCGGAATTATTGTTTGGTGGTTTATCAAAAACCATACACCAACAAT
Organism: Sequoiadendron giganteum; assembly: GCA_007115665.2. Lineage (NCBI taxonomy): Eukaryota > Viridiplantae > Streptophyta > Pinopsida > Cupressales > Cupressaceae > Sequoiadendron > Sequoiadendron giganteum. Next base: position 786,931,467 of record CM021102.1, on the reverse strand, counting down.
CCCAAAAGTTAGCTACATTGTCCCTTTGCATGCACCATTTTATAGAAAGTTTTTTTTTATTAACATTCACTAGCAAACCGGTGCGGGGGTCAATGAATAAAGAGGCTATTTGGTCTTTGGTTATTTGGAGATCTTTCACATCATCGTAAGACAATCCACATCCATAATATTCCCTTATGCCTTCTTGCCACGAATGAAAGGAATTATGTTGGGTGGAGAGGGTTTCTATATTTTTAATTATTTCCTTCAATGTGTTTTTCATATCTCTCAATTGAGGGATTGTCTTATAAACTTCACAAATGCCCCTCAATTTCCCAAACTTTTCACCAATTAAGTCTTCAATTGGTGGTTGCAGTGGTGGCGGAGCATTTGGCTGTGGAGGTGGTGGATCATTTAGAATTTATGGATTTTCATTCTTAGCCATAATACCTGATTAAAGTTAAAAACTAATTAATCTAATTGAAATTACACAATATAAATGAAATTATTGTAAAATCCAAAAAAAACCCTACATTTTCACATAAATCCATAACAAACTCTATTTTTTGATAAAATTATATCAACAGCACTAGTTTTTAGTCAAAGTCCATTTAGAACCATTGATTTTTAATAAAAATTCAATGTAAACTCTAGTTTTTAATAAAAATCAATAGAAAACCCTATTTTTGATAAAAAAAAATTCATAAAAACTACTTCAAATTAAGAGAATCTACTTGAAAAATTGATTACAACATTTAAAAAACCAAATACTTACCTTTGAAATCAAATATCTGATAGAAGCAGATATCAAATTTTCACTTTTCCTTGTGCGCCCACGTGCAAACTGTGAGAAATGAAGTTATAAGAGTTGGCTATTTTTTAAATAATGTTTCCACAAATCGGATATCTGATTTGTAGAAACTAGGTTTGGGCTTTGGTTCAGCTAAATGTACTGACACCCGAACCTAGAAAAGCCAACTCGGTATTTTCGCGTTTTTGAGTCAATCCAAAACATGATTTTTTCTCATTGCCACTTTTTGGCCCATCATGATCCTGCACATACCCGATAACTTATGCAACTTTGCAAAATTTCTCGTTTGATCAACTTTCAATCCTTCTTCACTTTTAAATCTACACATACAAAGAGAAAAGCAAAAATGTTTTTTTTGGTGAATGGGGGTTTTCCTTAGTCAAACCCAATGTTTGGTAGTTAAACCTTGATAATGAAATAATGAGAAAATGAAGGAATTGATGAATGAACACTTGGTTGTTACAACTCACCAAACCCTTAAGGTAAACCCACAAAACTAGTTTACAATTCCATTGAAGAAGGAAAAAAGCATTTTCAGATGGAAAACAATTTAGGGGGTTTGCTAGAACCCCCCCTCTAGTGAACCCCCTTTTAATGGGTTTTCTTTTTTATTTGTATTTAAAGGGGAGTTCACTTGGACCCCCTTTTTTCCTTTCCCCTCTTCTACCAAAATTTTGCAAAATATTTCCTTTCAAAGCTCGAGTTGAGGATGAAAATGGAGGAAACTTCACAGAACCAAATGGATGATGGTAGTCCTCAGAACGAGCTATCCATCAAATATAATTTTAATATTTTTTGGTTTTATTATGTATTGTTTTTAGTTTGATTATTTTCACCAAAAATCAAGCTCTTTGTTCCACACATTTGGAAAAATAGTATATTATCAAAAAAAAAATTGAAAAATATCAGTGCACTAGATATTGATGTTCCTAATCCAGCAAAAAAAACATTGAATTTTGATACATACAAAAAAGTTATGTGTTAGCAAGTAAATCGTGTCTAAATTGTAACTAGTTTGACTTCAAAACTTAATTAAGAAAAAAATATTCAATTAAATGCTATGAAACCAATTCCATGCTCTAGATATCATAGTACACGTCACTCTTTAAAAATGGTATTTACTATTAAAAACTAGTGTTCGAAGGAGATGGAAAAAGAAGTACAATTTGATTCCAAAAAAATTGAAAAAAAAATAAAATTAGAATCTATAAACAAAATGTCACAAATCACTAGTTTTCATCATCTTCAAATTCCTCACAGTTTAGCTGCTATAGGTTCTTGAAAGTGAAGATTTAGTTAAAAAAAATTAGTTCAATGTCCAGTTTGGCCAAAAATTGTACACTAGTATTATGGGATCACCCCTGAATGGTTTCCCTTACAGGACTAAAGTCAAACAAACCACTCTAAGGCTTATATATTGCGTGAATTTTCTTGATTGATTTATTCTTGAATGCTTTCTTGATTGCTTGAAACTTACATCACAATCTTAGCTCCAAAACATGACATGAACACACATGAACTTTGACATGATGATATGATCTTGATTGATGTTGTAGATGACTGATAAATCTGCTCTTTGTTGAAAGAATGAAGAATATTTTCATTAATGATTTTTCATTGATGTCAACACTACATGATGGATGCCAAATAGTATGATAGATGTTTACAAAAAAGTTATTTTGCAAAAGGTTTTTTTGGCTAAGTGTCTACATCGATAGTTTCTACACACAGTGCCCTCTGGTAATTTCATTTGCATTTATTTTCCCTTTCAAATTTACTCATGTGGTTCTAGTATGTTCATGGATAACACTGTCATCTTATTTCAGAATTTTATTTGTTTTGGATAAGTGGTTCAAAAATTTTAACTAATAGAAGATCGACAAATATGGTTTATACAATTGTCTATGTATTGGCTATTACCTAACTAGTCTGCATTCCTCCGTGGATTTGAGTTAGACATTGTAGTTTTTGGAGAAGGTTAACAAGTGTTAGTACATTATATTTTCCATTTGGCGTGACATTTTGTGGTCCACGTATTCCTTGGTGATGATTAGTTGGAGTATTTTTACTCTTAGGTTCTATGTCTGGCCGACTTGATAAATGAAAAGTGTTTTGAAGATTAAATATATGATGCAAATGGAAAAGAGAGTTGTTATAGGTCCATTCTGACCTATATTTCTTATGTTTTGGGTGTGAAGGAAATTTTGGTTTGAATTGGATGCCGATAAGGCATGTTTTGTATGATTTGAGGCTACATCTAATTAGGTCAACCTAATTGATATTTATAATGGAGATTAGTATATATACAAGGTTAATTTGAGTTGATGAAGAGAGATCCGATGTGTAAATGATTTGAATGCAAGCAGTGATGCAAAATTCATATAATTATGCGAATAAGTTGTGAGTATTGAGAAAAGTTGTGTGAATATAGAGTAGAGAAGATACTTGTAATTTGAGTCGTTTTGAGTTGTGTTATGAGCTTCGAGGGAACTGAATCCAACATATATTAGATGTATTTCTCTTAGTTCAAATTCTGGTTGTGAAGCCACCTCTTTGGATCTTTCTTTTCTCTATGAACAATGAGTTCACTTGGATAGTGAGTCCACCTGGAATTGAGCCTTTCTATAATATCCTATAATTGGTTAGAACATATTGTGAGTTAATCCTCACCGTGGCTTTTCCCCTCTTGGGTTTTCCACATAAAAATTCTAGTGTTCATGTGTTGTGTATGTTATGGGTTGTTTATGATTACATTTCTTATAATTGTTAAGTGTGTTTTGGAAATTGGATGGTTTGATAGAATATTAATTCACCCCATCATATCAATATTATGTGTATTCAATAAGTCTTATAAGAGCTTGGTTCCTTGGAATAAGCTTGACCTTTTTGGGAAGATCTTGGAATTTGAACACATGGCTCCAGAAGTGATTCCTTCTATTATATACACAAAAGAAGACTGCATATTTTCCAAAGATGGAGAACTCAAAGTTTCTCTTGAAGACCTTGACAAAATTGAAGTTGAAAACAAAGATCTGAAAGAAAATATTAAAGAATCAAATGACTGCATCAAAAAATTGAGAGAGAAAATTTAAGAAAAAATAGAGAAATACATAAGGAGGTCAATGAACAATTGAAATAGGCAAATGAGAACTTCAACAGACTAAAAGTGCAAGTGGAAGAAAAGAAAAGAGTTAAGGAATGTCTGAATGCAATGGTGAAAAGAAATATTGATGAATGTATAAGGCTTGAACAAGAAGTGGTAAATATGAGATAAGATCTAGAGAAAGCAAGAATTCATGAGGAAAAATTCAAGACAATTTATGCAATGCTTGAAGAATTAAGTGTAGGTCAGAAAGCATCCAAAGACAAAGGTGGTTTGGGACTTCAAAAATGAGAAAGCTCAAAATAAGATCAGACATATAATGCAAAGAAGATCAGTGAACCAAAGAAAGTTGAAGACAAGAAGAACAATGGAAAGTTCTAAAATCAAAGAAACAATGCTAGAAGACATAGAACAAATGCTCAAAGGTACCCATATTTTAATGGTATTTTTTATTTTTGCAATAAATTTGGACATAGAACAATGGAATGTAGAATAAAAATGAATCAGAATGTTCCATCCTTTATTGGTCAATGCCTTACATGCAGGAGATTTGGGCATAGAGTAAATGAATGCATAAGTCAAAAGAAGAATCCATATAATAGTGGTAGAATGATTCAATATTTTAATGGTTACTACTATACATGCTATGGATTTGGACATAAGGCTAATCAATGCAGATCTAGAATAAATGAAAGGAATAATTCTTAGAGAAATGTCATATGCAACAATTGCAATAGGCTTAGACATATTGCTAGATTTTGTAGAAGCATAAATTCAAGGAAGGATAATCTGATAAAGAGAGATGAACCAATTAGAAATATTGAACTGATTGAAGTAAAGAAGGAAATATAAAATATTTGGAGAAAGAAAGAGAGCCTAAAAACAAGGAAGAATCCAAGACTACAAATAAATCTGTGCCACCCTTCAGTGCAGATAATTCCTCTGAGAATTGAACAAAAGCATTGGCTTAGGGGGAGCATTAACAGAAAAATATATAACCCCCTACTGATATAAGGTGTCATGGCTTGGCATGATGATATGAGTTGGAGATAGACAAAATAGATCTTTTGAAGAAGACTAGAATAAAATATGCAAATGCAAAGATTTGGAGAGAAATTTAAGGTTCATTGTTGCACAGAGAAGGTTTTACCAGCTTTACTATTTGGTGTATTAAATATGAATTAGGGATGAATTGAAAGGGTTATATACCTATTCCTTATCGATTTCATTCACTTTTATGCATTTGGAGCGATCAATGTGAGTTGAAGTGAATTCAAGGGTCTGAAGGCAATTTGAGAAGCAGAGTATCTGAACCCTAATTTTGGTTGAGCAATAAAAAGGTATTTACCATTGTCCAAAGATGAAATAGAATTTTTTTGAAGAATTTGAATTCAATAGAGATGGAAACACCTACAGTGGTAAATATGAGTGAGAAACCCCAACCTAAATTAAAGAAATATCCCTTGAAAGTGTTTGCGAATGAGCCACTTGGAGCATTTTTGAGTATTCCATATAGGGATTTTCCCACTAAGGACACTAGGGAATACATCCATAGGAAAATGGAAGAGTACAAGCATGCAAAAATTACAGACTTGTGGACAAATCATTTGATTCGAGATTATTTCAACATCAAACCTAAGTATGAAAACTTAGTAAAGAAGAAATTGAATGTCTGACAATGGTTTCCATTCTTCACCCATGATGATGAGCTTAATTATGTGAGAATATGATTAATCAAGGTGCATGATAAATTCCTATGAAATAAAACGCCTAGATTAATAACTAAAGAATTAATTTAAGTGGTCTTTTCATAGAAGTCTTATTTTTCTTCTCTGGTCCTACTATGTTTGATTTATTTTTCTTCCTTTCCTTCATATGCTTATGCATATGTATCTAAAAGGCCTCCTCTTTGGTGCAAGAGCACCTATACCTTGACCTTGAAAAGATAGGGAATGGGCCTTGAAGGTTCATTGAAGTGGATTGAAGATCTTTTAGTCATTATGTAATGAGGAAGTTGCAAACAATGTCAAAATAGAATAAGTTATCATGTAATGTCATGGTGACAATAAAGCCTAGGTAATAGAATAGTCTGGGTTTCATGTTTTATCTATGCATAAGGTCTCAATGACCATTTGAAATGTTTTGAAAAGGCTTAATGGGTTAGTTAAGAGGGATCTTTAAAGTCAAGTTGTAAAGGGATGGTTATTAGGAACAATATTGGCAAAATTTCCATTTAAGAGCATAACTAAATGTATTTAAAGTGGTTTATCAGCTCTAAGAGGTAGTTGGATGTTGAAACATTACAAATACAATGTAATCCCTCGTGAAAATGAGGATGATTCAGTTTTTGAAAGAAGAATTCAATAGTTGCAAACATTGATATCTGCATTTTTGTGTTTTTCCTGAACTTTTCCTTCTTCCACAAGCCTGTACAAGTTTGTGATGTATTGAGATAGGGAGTAATTATTCATATGTGTGTTTACCTTCCTATACATCTATCTTGGAGGCTTAAATCCATTGTTGGTGAGTGTGGGATCAACAAACCTAGGGACTGCTTTGTTTTCCTGAGTTAAGGTTTTGAGAGGTGTCAAAATGGTGAACTAAGCCTTCCACCCACTGTGAAGGTCTATAACTCAGTGGATAGGATTAGATAGGTTAAATAAACATGTTTATGTCTTTTTTGTGCAAGGGCAGATGACTATCATGATTTTGGGGGTGTTTGTAGGGTGGAAATCATTGGGAAAGTGTGTAATTTGGTGAGGATAGTCTTGAGTCTGAAAAAGAGGAGTTAGGTGTGGCCATACAATGAAATTTTAAGCATAGTGGGGATGAAATATGAGTGTCTAAGTTGGTGTCATGGTCTAGGAGGTTGCGAAAGTATCATATTCAATAAACCCTCATTAAAAGGTGCCTAAACAAGGGGTTTCTGATTTTTCCATGATGGAGGTCATACCAATGGAATACAAGGGTGTATTTTGAGGTTTGTTGACCTACCTAGTGCTTCCCTATAGTTTCATAGTGTTTTCATAAGTCTATGATGGGGGTCCTTTGTAAAAACAGGCTAATTTACAAGCCCAAGGCAGGGGTAGGTTATTTATTTTCATAGTTGGTCCAAAGGACTTGTATCTGAGTTTGACATCAATAGTTTTTCTACTATTTTGGGGATCATTTGAGTTATTGGGAAAAAACTGAGTTTCCACTGCTACTAGGGATTAAAGGAGTGAAATTGTGAAAATCATGTTTCTGTTGGCTATGAGGTTTTGAGGGTTGTTAAGGTTGTTCAAGTAGGTTGTATTAATCTTGTTGGAAGCCTCTTAAAGGTAGGTTTTTATATTGATTGGTTTTGTGCCTCCTTGCCTCTGCATCATAGTGGTATCAGACCAAGGGAGTAGGACTTTTTTGAAGATCAAGATTGAAGTTTGTGTGCAGGAAGAAGAAGGTAGTTGGAGGGAACAAAATGCCTCCTAAAAAAATGTTGTTGCAAGTAAACTTGATAATCATGACAAGGATATAGAGACATTGAAGCGGGAGATGGCTGCAATAAAGGCTAAGGGCAGGACCCTTTTGGATGAAAGTTAGCCTGGAGAGGAAGAGACCTTTGGTGAAGAAGAGGAAATGGATCCAAATGATGTGAGAAAAGTGAAGCTTTTGAAAGCTATGAAGAAGGATGGACATGGAAAAATGGATGTGCCTATGTATGGAGGAAAACTTGATAGTGAAGAGCTCTTGGATTGGATAGGGGCTTTGGAGAACTATTTCGATAGTGAAGATGTTGATGAAGGACATAAAGTTAAGAGGGCAAGAACAAAATTGAAAGGACATGCTTTGATGTGGTGGAATTTTGAGAAAGAAGATAGGGAGGGAAAAGGAAAGAGCAAGATCATTTCTTGGGAGAAGATGAAAGAAAAGATCAATGGTAAATTTCTTCCTTTTGATTACAATATTCAATTACTTTAGAAATTGCAAAATCTTAGACAAGAGGAGTTAGATGTGCAAGCATATACTTAAGAGTTTTATAGGCTAAGTATAAGGGCTAAACATGAAGAAGATGAGGAAGAAATGACTGCTAGGTACTTGAATGGTTTAAGATTCAATATTCAGGATGAAATCAGCTTGATGGCACCAAAATCAGTTAAGCAATGCTTTCAAATGGAAATGAGGGCAGAAGAAAAGCTAAAGAGGAGACAAGAGAAGGCAACAAGAGGAAGAGGCAACACTTCTAGGGGAAGAGGATTTAATCCTAATTCAAGGTCAAACAATGAGGGCCAAGGAGATGAAAAGAAGGACCAATAACAATCTAATTCCAGAGGTGGATGGAGAGGTTCAAGAGGTAGATTTAGTGGAGGAAGAGGTTCCTATCAGTTCTCAGGGACATGTTACACTTGTAATCAGCCTGGGCATCCAGCCTTTAAATGCCCTAAAAAGAAAGGCTCAAGCTCTTATGGTGGAGAAAGGAGGAATGAACTAGTGCATGAAGATGAAGAGGGTGTGACTTCACCTATAGTGCACCTTACATCAGAAGAAGGAGAGGCACTCATGATAAGAATAACTCTGTTGCAAGCATCCAAGGAGGAGGATTTGAGCCAAAGAAGGAGCCTATTCAGAACTACATGCAAAAGCAAAGGTAAAGTGTGTCAAGTTGTCATTGATTATGGTTCTCAAGATAATCTAGTGTCTAGGGAGATGGTGGATAAGTTGGGTTTGGAAAAAATACCTCATGAAAAACCTTATAGAGTTTCTTGGGTCAATAATAGTCAAACTTTGGTGGTAAAAGAGCAGGCATATGTTGATTTTCAGATTGGGGAGTATGAAGGATAGGGTGAAGTTGTTGTGGGGACCATGGTGTGTCCTATTACTATGAAAGTTGCTGCAAGGAAAGTGAAGTTATGTAGTATGAGGGAGGATAAATTTGTTAATGTAGGGGCACATGAGAATGGTAACATGGAAGGTCTAGGGACATTACAAAAAGAATAGATTCAGCATAAGCATACAAGTCTAATCACAAAGTCAGTAAGGCACAATGTGCAAGGAATGGTGAGGAGCTAACCGTGTATGGGTAGAGAAAGGAAGAGAGAAGGTTTATGTGATTCTAATGTTTGTTTGTTTGCAGGTCTAAGACCTAGAGCAACACCAAATTTTGATCTAGGACTAAAGAGACCAGTACCAAGTCTACAGATGCTTGAAGTAGCAAAGTGGGGTCAAAGAAAAAGATTTTTTCTATGGCAGGTGTATGGTGCAAGAGCACCTATACCTTGACCTTGAAAAGACATGGAATGGGCCTTGAAGGTTCATTGAAGTGGATTGAAGATCTTTTAGTCATTATGCAATGAGGAAGTTGCAAAATATGTCAAAATAGAATAAGTTATGTAATGTCATGGCGACAATAAAGCCTAGGTAATAGAATAGTTTGGGTTTCATTTTTTATTTATGCATAAGGTCTCAATGACCATTTGAAATTTATTGAAAAGGCTTAATGGGTCAGTTAAGAGGGATCTTTAAAGTCAAGTTGTAAAGGGATGGTGATTAGTAACTATATTGGCAAAATTGTCATTTTGGAGCATAACTAAAGGTAGTTAAAGTGGTTTGTCGGTTCTAAGAGGTAGTTGGATGTTGAAACATTACAAATACAATGTAATCCCTCATGAAAATGAGGATGATTCAGTTTTTGGAAGAAGAATTCAACAGTTGCAAACGCTAATCTCTACATTTTTGTGTTTTTCCTGAACTTTTCCTTCTTGCATAGACCCATACAAGTTTGTGATGATTTGAGACATGGATTACTTATTCGTATATGTGTTTACCTTCCTATACATCTGTCTTAGAGGCTTAAATCCATCGTTGGTGAGTGTGGGATCAACAAATCGAGGGACTGCTCTATTTTCTTGAGTTAAGGTTTTGGGAGGTGTCAAAATGGTGAACTAAGCCTTCCACCCACTATGAAGGTTTGTAACTCGGTGGAATGGATTAGATAGGTTAAATAAACATTTTTATGTCTTGTTTGTGCAAGGGCAGATGACTGTCATGATTTTGGGGGTGTTTTTAGGGTGGAAATCATTAGGAAAGTGTGTAATTTGGTGAGGACAATCTTGAATCTAACAAAGAGGAGTTAGGGGTAGCCACCCAATGAACTTTTAAGCATGGTGGGGATGAAATATGAGTGTATGATTCAGTGGCATGGTCTAGGATGCTGTGGAAGTATCATATTCAATAAACCCTCATTAAAAGGTGCCTAAACAAGGGGTTTTTGGGTTTTCCATGATGGAGGTCGTACCAGTGGAATACAAGGGTGTATTTTGACATTTTTTGACCTACATAGTGCTTCCCTAGAGTTTCAGAGTGTTTGCATAAGTCTATGAGGGGGGTCCTTTGTAAAAAGAGGCTAATTTACTAGCTTGGGGCAAGGGTAGGTTATTGTTTTTCACAGTTGGTCCAAAGGACTTGTATCTGAGTTTGAGATATGTGTTGTAACCCTGAAATGGGTATATGAAACCATCAATAGTTTGTCTGGTGTTTTGGGGATCATTTGAGTTATTGGGAAAAACTGAGTTTCCACTGCTACTAGGGATTCAAGGAGTGAAATTGTAAAAATCATGTTTCTATTGGTTGTGAGGCTTTGAGGATTGTTCAGGTTGTTCAAGTAGGTTGTATTAATCTTGTTGGAAGCCTCTTAAAGGAAGGTTGTCAGATTGATTGGGTTTGTGCCTACTTGCCTCTACATCACTCTTCTTATTCAACTTCTTCTTCATCTAAATTATAAGTATCTATTATTTTTTTCTTTGAAATAATGCCACTTATTTTTGGGATCAACGAGGAATCTTCATCCTCTTCTTCTTCCTTAGATTGTGCACTCAATTCCTTTTCTCTTTTCTCTTTCTCTTTCATTCTTCTTTTTGATGTAGTGGCAATAGAGACTGCTAGAGTATTCTTCGTTCTCTTTCTAGGCCTTGTGACCTCTTCCACCTCAGGTTCTTCTTTTATTGGAGCATTGGTCTCCATTCTCTTGGTTCTACTAGAAGTAGAAACTTATCTAGAGGGTTGTTGAATACTAGGGGGAATGGTGGAAGGAGTTCTTCTAGATCTTCTAGGTCTAGGGGACCCACTTGTTATCCTCATTTATCCTGTTTCTCTTTCTTTTAACACTCTTATATGTTCATATGTAAGTTATTTTTTCTTGAAATTTTTATGTACCATTTTATTCACCTTCCTTTTTATTTCATGATTTTTCAGTTCCATGTGCACTTCCATGGATTTCTTGTCATATATTCCATGTATTTTTTGAGTAGGGTCCTTAGGACTATTTATTTCATGCCAACACAACTATCTAATTTATTTTAATTGATCCCATATATCCAAGTGATTGAATCTAGATAGTTCTAGGTTCCATGACTTCAATGATGCATTAATCAATTTTGACAAAAAATGTGATATGGGAGATTACTAGACTTTGTGACACTAGACATGTACCCATGTTGAAATCTATAAAGAACAAGATTGTGATGGAATTGACTAGAGGGACTTTTGACCAAAGGGCTCTCACTATGAACACCATATGAAATCCTGCAATAAGGTATGCAACTATGTTCATTGGTTACAAAATATACTACACAAAAAAGGGAATTTACAACAATTCATGTAGCCCTTGATATGATAGAAATAGGAAAGGATTATGATTTATGTGAGTTTCTCTAAAAATAAATTTTTGACAATCTAAAGCAAACTAAGGATAATAAATAACCCTTTAAATTTTGTTCCTTGGTAGTTTTCTTACTGTTCTATTTTCTTAGGGAGCTTCCAAGAAGAAGAAATATTATATGGAGTAAAGTTAGAATCATATCCCATCAAATATTTGAACATCTACACAACATTGGGGATATGAATGCTCAATATGAGGCACTCACTACTTTCTTCGTATTATTTCATAAGAGAATGCATGGATGGGGGAGGATCCCTAATTTTGTAGTAGAAAAATATCAAGATGATATAGTCTAATAAATTTGGACTCATTATTCAAAGGTATGTTGCATCATGAGATGTTGGAAGAAACAACTACCTTGTACAAAATGGAAAATTAGAACATGGCCACAATAATAGAAGCAATTATCAAATTCATTATCAGAATTGAAGCAAATATGGAGAACATTAGGAAGAAAATTATTGATGTATGGAAACTATTAATGGAGAGAAGACAATGAAAGAGAAGAGAAGCTCAAATTAGATGTTGTGGAGAAAATTGGATTCTCCTTATCTAATGTTGAAAAGGCCGCATTGGCTCAAGTACTTAGTGAAGAATTCAGAACAAAAAGAAGGGTCACACTTCTAATGGGAAGAGATCAGGATCAACTAGATAGAATTTAGAACTGAAGATAAGATTACTAATATAGCCCAAAAGTATGGGATGATTCTTATCACCTCAACCAACAAGGAGCGATATTTAGAAATTGAAAATACAAGAGCTATTGATACAGAAGAAATTCTTGATAATATTCCTCAGGATATAGATGAACCAATCCAATAAATTGCTAAAGATGAGGATTTTGTTGGGACTAGAGAGGAAACTACAAAGAATGAAATTTCTATTCCTTCAGTAACTTAGGAGAGTGTAGATCAAGGAAACCTAAAGAAATCTATTCCTCCGATAGATATAGAATAGAACATCCATGAAGGTGAGAAGCATGATGCAATCAATGAGAAAAGGTATGAGGATGAAGAGGATTAGGAAGGATAGAATGATGCTGAGAAGGAAGGAAAAGAAGATAAAAATGAAGATAATGAGCAAGGAAAAGGAAAAGGATGAAGGAGATAAAGACAAGATCTCTGATGAAGAAGAAGAAAATTTTGATACTGAAAAGAAGGAAGAAGCATAGAAGTCTAAGGAATTACCTAATCCCTATGGTGAATACTCCTCTGATAACCCTTTAGAATTTTTTTTGTCTAAACAATTAAAGTTTCAGTTGGTTGTTTCTTCTCACTTGTTGCAGTTGCCCATGCAACAGGGTAGTGTTGATCTAGATAAGATATCTCTTATACATAAATTGCAGTTAAGTGATGCATTTAGTGTATCAACATGAAAAAATAAAATTGAAATACATCAGAAGATCAGTGAATTAATAGATGAGGTTGTAAAATCATTACAGGAGATCATTCCAAGATCTAATGTTGATACATCTTTTCCTGTGGTGGAAAATTTTAGATAGTTGTTCAATTCCTTTAAGGAATATGCATCCACATTGAAAAGACAAGTGGAAACAGAGGTTGAGACAAGGCTTACAAATAAGAAGCTAATGGATATCACAAGAAAATGCCCATTTGTAGATACAAAATTTGAAGAATGGTTGAACCAAGTGCTAACTTGCAAGGAAGGTGCAAAAACACAATTTTTGTATTGCATGAAGTGACATGATGCCACATAAGGGATACAAGATTAAATGGAATCGATTGAGTCTTAGATAGCTAATGCATCATTAGCCTATGATCTTGCATTATATAGAGATGATAAGACCTAGACTTCCATAGTGGACTTGCATGACAGATTCTTCACTTCACAAAGCCAAAAGGAATAAGTTATCAAGTAGCTTGTGAAGCTAAGGGACATGTTAAAAAAAAATCATATACCTATCTCAAGTGACCTTGCCAGTATTGAAAAAATATCAAAGTTAAATATTACCCCAAGTACTATAGAAGAAGGAGAGGAAACATTGATAGAGCTTGAGTCTCTACACAAAATGCTTGCAACAAAAAAGAAGAGCTAGGAAGAAGGAAAATTTGTTTGGAAAGCTATTCTCCAGAAGCTTTAGGGTTCAACATCTTCAGATTGACCATTTCCATCTCTATACACTTTTTCAATTCTTTTATGTTTTCAGATTTTGTTGTATGTATGTAGATATATTAGGAATTTTTTGTTCACTTCCTAAGGGGGAGCTAGTTCAATTTGTACATATGTCTTGAGGGTCATCACCCTTTTCCCTTGATGTCAAAGGGGAAGAGATATTTGGGGAGAGACATTTTATTTTGGAACATGTTGCCACAAATGACAAAGGGGGAGATTTTTTAAAGAATGAAGAATTTTTTCATTAATGAGTTGTCATTGATGTCAACACTATATGATGGATTTCAAACAATATGACAAATGTTTACAAAAAATTTATTTTTCAAAATTTATTTGGCTAAGTGTCTACACCGATAGTTTCTGCATATAATACCCTCTAGTAATTTGGTTCACATTTGTTCACCCTTTGAAATTTACTCCTACAGTTCTAGTACATGTTGTTCATGGATATCACTGGCATCTTATTTAAGAATCTGAGTTGTTTTGGATAAGTGATTCAAAAGTTGCAAGTAACAGAAGATCGATAGATATGGTTTACATAGTTTTCTATGTACTGGCTATTACCTAACTAGTTTGAACTCCTTCACGGATTTGAGTTAGACATTGCAGTTTTGGGAGAAGGTTAATAGGTGTTAGTACATTATATTTTCTAGTTGGCAGTGACAATTTGTGTTCCACATATTACTTGGTGATGAGCAGTTGGAGTATTTTTACTCTTGGGTTATATGCCTAGTCGAATTGATATATGATAAGTGTTGTGAAGATTAAATATATGATGTGAATGGAAGAGGGAGTTGTTATAGGTCCATGTCGACCTATATTTCTTGTGTTTTGGTTGCAAAGGAAATTTTGGTTTGAATTGGATTTCAAAAAGGTATATTTTGTATGATTTGAGGCTACATCTAATTAGGTTGACCTAATTGATTTTTTTGATGGAGATTAGTATATATACAAGGTTGTTTTGAGTTGATAAAGAGAGACCCAATGTGTACATGATTTGAATGCAAGCAGTGATGTGAAATTTTCAAAATTGTGCAAATAAGTTGGGAGTATTGAGTAAAGGTGTGGGAATACAGAGAAAAATAAAGACTTGTAGTTTGAGTTGTGTTATGAGCTTCAAAGGAACTAAATCTAGCATATATTAGATGCATTTCTCTTAGTTCAAATTCTAGCTATGAAGCCACCTCTTTGTATCTTTATTTTCTCTGTTAATAGTGAGTTCACTTGGACAATGAGTCCACCTAGAATTCAACCTTTATGTAATATCTTATAACTAGTTATAAATTATTGTGACTTAATCCTCACCATGGTTTTTCCTTTCTTGGGTTTTCCACGTAAAAGTTTTGGTGTTTATGTATTGTGTGTTATGGGTTGTTTATGCTTACATTCCTTATAATTGTTAAGTGTGCTTTGGAAATTGGATGGTAAATAATTGGATGGTTTAAGAGAATACTGATTCACCCCACTCTCAATATTGTCTGTGTTCAACACTCTTTAATGCTCTTGAAAATAATATTTTCTCTTTTGAAATTTTCCTTAATGCTAGATAACATTGCTTAGAGTTCTTAGATTTCAATTGATAAAATAAATATGTATTTATCAGTGTTTATATAATTTTCTAAAAAATAGATTCTAAAATCCGACACTTAATATATGAATTTGAATAATTAATATGCTGCCAAAAAAATATTAAAAATTGGGTCCTAGGACTTAAAGGGGACCCATTCACCCTTGGGCGAATGGGTCCTAGGACCTAATTCTAGGACACTCAATTTCCAAGGTGATTTAATTAATGTTGGCAATTGTTTAATATAGGTTTCCCTTTCAGAAAATGGGAATAATAAGGCTTTGGAATACATAGTTTTTTCAAATAGAGGCTTAATTAAGTCCAATTAATTAAGGGGATGCAAACATAGTGGGAGATTATAAATGTATACAAAATTTCCTACACTAGATTTATCCCTTTAGTGAGAGTATGAACTTACACTAAGATTCACACTAAAGTAGACAAATATGTGTCAAGAGAGGTCCAAGTGTATAAATATTGATGGGATACGATGCCAAAGATCAAGGAGGTGGCCAAGTCCACAAGATCCAAGATATCCATGGAAAACCAACATAAGGACAAAGGGGCAGACAATAGGTCTAAGATACAAGCAACAAGAAAAAATACACAAGTATACAATGTTAAAGCTAATGCAAAAGGGACAGACTAGCCAGAATTGCACTATTGTCCATGAAACATGCTCATGGCACCACTAGTGATAAAACTGTCTTATGCTTGATGGCCATGAAATTCTCACAAGGGCTAGTGTAATTCCAGTATATGCTAATTGGTCCCAAAGACAAGACCAAAAACACACACTAGGTCTACAAGGTGTGTACTCACAAAAAGGTGACATATGGGAAAGTCACACTAGGTCTACAGGCTCCCATATCTCAATCATATCAAAAGTTATACTCCCTGATAACTTTGATAAGGTGCCACAAAATGAACATGCTTCACAATGCTAGAAACTCATGGAATATGGAAGGTTTAAATGCAATAAATTTGAAAAGATAATGAAAGGGGTATTTATTAATACATGATAGGTCTCACCTTAGGGAACATCACACTTGACATCACCATCAAGAGAGGACTAGTCAAGTAATAAAAGATTCATTCCTTAGCCCGTATATTGATCATAGCATTACCACCAAGAGGAATGTCGTTATATGCCAAGAAGGGTCACACTCTTGTAGAATATCAAGCATAATATCACCACAAAGAAGAAACTTTACATAGATCAAGAAAGCCACACTTTGAATAAAAAGGTCACACTTCCTAGGAGATGTATGCTATCATAACTAATAAGGGAACATGCAATATGATGAGCGGGGGGAAATATGCCCCCCACTTAAAATATCAACATACATTCTATGGTGGTATTTTAAGAAGAAAGAAAGAAAGAGGGGATCCTTGAAAATAATGTGTGTCTCCCAAAACTATTATCCTTGCCTACCAAACATAGACACAAGGACAACCACCAAGGACTAGATCATGTTCCCAACATGAAAAATATGGTTGCACTTAATATTGTACCACCATGAATAGAAATTAGAAATAAAAATAAACCTACCAATGCCACATAGTGATGAGAAACATGATAGGATTAAAATCATTATTGGTAAGAGGAATTAGGTGTATCAACACAAAGAAGAGCACCACAATTCTTAAGATGTTAAATTTTGTTACTCCAGGCTTGAAATTCATTGGTTGAATGACCATTCACTCGATGATATGCACAAAATGAAATTTTGTTGTAGAATTTATTTTATGTTCTTGGAGGGAGATATATCAAGCGAGCTTGGAGAAGCCTCAACAAGGTACTTTCTTTATCAATAATAGAAGATGGTCCCTTTTTTTGTGACAAATATACTTCTTGCTTACTGCAAGGTGTCATACATACACAAGACTCTCTAGGTGAGATTTTGTACTCTCCTTTAAAGGAGGGTGTAAAATTTAATAAACCCTAATCATCACTAATAAATGTATTTGAAGATGAATAAATAATTTTCCTAGGATTATTTTTCATGATGACATTGATATTAAGCAAAGGTTTCATTGATGCTTTCATTTCTTTTGAAGATCAATAACCAAGACCTCTTTTTCGTTCTTGTGGAGTAGGATCTATAGGGACAAGAATACCTTGTTCTCTTATCCCACACCCTCTTCCATTATAGCCAAGTTTTTTCAAAAGATCATAACCTCTTCCATAAAGTTTTTCCATTTCTTTTGGATAAAGTGGTTTTTTATGATCACACTCATCATATGTGGATGTATAAAAAAAATTTCCTCTTCTTTGTTAAAATTTATGGACTTTCATGCTTTTGATGACTCATATTGTGTTGATATTATGGAAGCTTCTTTCTCTTTTCCTGATTTATGTGTAATCTTGTATTCTACCATGAATGTAGGTGTAAAATCCAATGAAACCCAATCATCATCCAATAGTTTTTTTATTGATGACAAAAACTTTTCTTGTTCTTCTTCTTGTAATGGTTCTACTTTTGAAGTTGATATTAATGTTCTCAAAGGACTTTTCATTCATGTTTTAGTTTGTAAATAATTTTTTGACTATAGGTCATCTTTGATTATGTGAAGCTTGTTTTCGTAATTATACTTCACTAGAAATTGTAAAATTGAAGGTACCACATTCATTGCATGAATCCATGGCCTACCCATGATAAGATTATATGAGAGATCTTGAGGCATGAAATGAATAGGTGTTTGCAATGTAACTTTACCCATTTTAACAGGTAATGTTATTACACCAAAGTGGTTATTTTCCCATATTATCAAATCCATGGATAGATAAAGAATGTGATTGAATTTTACTCTTTTCCACTCCAATCTTATCCAAAAGTTTTACACTATAGACATTGAGTGTCAAACCATTATTAATGAGATTATTTTTTATGAAAAACCTATTAATGATAGCCACTATCATCAAAGCCTCATTTTTTTTTTACACTTATAATGGAGGTAATTCACTTTGATGAAAGATAATGTCAAAAATAGGTGAATTCATATTCTCAATAATATTTTCCACATCATTTGGTTGCACACTAGGAGGGATGATAACTTTTTGTGTAGAATTTTGAAGCACGCCATGGTAAATGGGTGATACTTGAATCAAATCCCAAAGGGATATCTTAGGAAGATTGTTATCAAGTTGTTCCAGAAGATCATACTCCTTTCCACTATGCAAAGGCAAATGAGGAGCACTAGGTAAAATGGGTTGAGGGAGTGGTAATGAAGTAGGTATGGTTTGTGGCTGCATATTATTCCTTGTTTTATATGTGTGAGCAATGATATGATAACTTGGTTGTTGGGAAACATTGTTACTAATGAGATTCCTTACAAAATTTAAGATATGTCCTAGAGATTTTGGTTGGTGTTGAGGTGGTCCTATGATAAGAATTGGCTTAGGAGATGACTTGTGAGGTCCAATAATTAGAGAACTCTTGAGAGGTCCAAAAGGAGTGTTTGGAGGTCCTATAATCAAGGGAGATCTAATGGACACTTTTACATTCATAATTTCAATGGATATGACTTCTTGTTGATTATTTTCTAATGAGGGGGATCAAAGGTTGGCTTAGTCTCTTCATCGATATTGTATTTAAAAAGAAATGTAACTATGATATAATCTTCATTTGGAAAAATATCTCCCCAAATAGGAGAAGAATTAGGAGAGGGACAAAAAAAATTATCATGATTCTAAATGGTTCTATCTCCTTTCACAAAGATACCTTCATCACAAGTATGAGAGGTATCAGGAGAAGCATAACTATGGTTTTCATGATTATCCATGATTGAACTCTCTTGCACTAAATAATTCTCACAAGTGGGAGAGATGTTGTGAGATGAATGGAGACTAGGCAAAGTGATGTTAATAAATGTGTTAATGATCTCGTCCTCCTATGCCAAACAAGACTCTCATGATGCTTAATGATTGGCTCTTTTGACACCAGGATACCTTCATCACAGATAATAGAGATATTAGGAGAAGAATAATTATGATTTTCATGATTTTATATGATTGCATTTTCTTGTGTTATAACATTCTTACAAATCTACTAGATATAAGGAGGGTAAATAACATTCTTGTCAATGGTTTTATTATTCTCATAAGTAGGGAAAATAGAATCATACAAGCCATGTGATACTCTCTGAAAACCATATTTTTGAAAAGTAAAATTTCTTTTATTTTTATAAAGATAAGAACTATTTTATCAACATATGCAATGCTCCAGAAAAAGAAACAAGGTTATCCTACATATTTGATGATTTTCAGTACTAAAATGCAACAAATTTTCCATGAACTTGCAATAAATCAAGCAAAATGAAACTTTTCTTGCACATACAATAAATATTTTTCAAAATTTCAAAGTGTAGATTAATCAACAAAAATAGAAGGAAAACATAGAGATAGAAATTCATGCAAAAATTTGTCAGGACACCTGTACAAGGACAGGTTCACCCAAGGGTGAATGGGTCCTTGCTCAAGGTTCTAGAAAATGAAAAATGCAATGTTTGAGCTACTGTTTATGTTCACTATTTTAGGTTGTAGACTGTTTCCACTATGACAAGTTTTCCAAAAAAAATTGATTAATGTGAATGCAAACTTATGACAAAAAGTGAGCAAAATGACTTTTTTTAATGTAATTTTGATTGAATTTCTTGATGTAAATGACTAAAAGACACTTTTAAACCATCTACTATATAAAATGTATGCAATATTTTTGAATTTTTATGATTTTAAATGATGCAAAATATAATTTGAAACCCTAAATTAAATTCAAAACAAAATAATTCAAATCCTAGATCTAGGGTTTTAGAGACTTCCAAATCAGAATTTATGATGTACAATGTTGGGTTCACCAAAATGAAATGAAAGGAAAAGGAAAAGGGGTGAATCAAATCAACCAATGTGGAATGACGAAATGGTAGGATCCAAATCCACTTATCCCTAATTTCATTAGAAAGAGAGAAGATCACAAATGGATATGATTGACTTTCAACCTTGAGGTGAGTTGACCCTATTTTTGAACTTGGATCTTTTCTTTCTTATGATGAAAATGGCTAATTGGAAATGTTTTAGAATGATTTAAAGTGCATTAACTAAATGAATTGTATGAACTAACACTTGAAATGCAAAATTCTGTAATAATAGAAAAAAATGATAATTTGCACACAAATCTGAGAAGGGTAGAATGGTGTGCACCTGTCATAAAAAGTGGGGTGCAAGGCTTGATCAAAGGAATCATTCACCCAGGGGTGAATGGGCCTTAATTTAGGGGTCCAAAATAAGTATATATATGTTCCTTTGATCCCAAATGTAAGCCTCTGATTTCTCCAAGTTTGACTATCAGAAAGCTAGAAATAAAATCTATAAGTGAGTTTCCATAGCTTGACAACAATAATGACAACTTATGCAACTTTGCAAAATTGCTCCTTTGATCAAATTTTACTCCTTCTTCACCTATAAATTTTCACATACAAAGAGCGAAGAAAATATTTTGTTTTTTGGTGAATGGGGGTTTGCCTTAGTCAAACCCCATGTTTTCTAGTTAAACCTTGATAGTAAAATAATGCCAAAATAAAGGAATTGATAAATGAACACTTCTTATTATAAATCACCAAACCCTTAATGGTTTACCTTAGAGAACTCAAGTCAAACATCACTCTAATGCTTGGATCTTGCAAGAATTGTCTTAATTCGTTAATGCTTGAATTCTTGCTTGATTGCTTGAAACCTATACCGTAGAAAAAAAAACCCTTTTTCGCACTTAATTTGGGAATGAATAATTAATCATGAAATGGACTTAATTGGGCCTTATGTAAGGTTTTGTAAAGTGTATCTTTACAATTTCACAATAATCTAGGGCATTATTAATTAATTGAGGTTAATTTGAGCTTAATTGGCCCCTTTAATTCAAATCCAAGCCTAATTTATTTCATATTTTGAGGGAGAAAAACTAACACTTTTAAATAATACTAAACAAAACTTAACTTTACATGGAATGTGTCCTAGGACCCATTAACCACCTAGAGAATGGGTCCTTACTAGGTCCTAGGACCCCCTTTTTACATATCATTTCACACCTCCCAAAGTGTGTCCTAGTTAAGTATGCTAGGACCCACTTGCCCTATGCCAAATGGGTCCTCACTAACTTAGGGCACCCCCTTGGAATATGTTTTTCATGGTATTTTAATAATTTCAAATCCTAGATCTGATGCCAGTTTGTGTTATTTGAATTTTGGTATTAAATATTAAGTTAAGTATAAATATTAGGTAATTTCACATAGTTTGATAGCTAGATCTTCACAAGAAATAAAGAGTACCTTCACAAGAGAATCATAGAGAAGTCAAGAAGGAATTCAAGGGAAGATGATTAGAGTTTATTGCAGAAATCAAAGATCCAATTCATCATGTCAAATCCATACATGTTATTGAGCTAATATGTTGATGCACCATTGAAGATCATATTCAAGCATTGTTCCATATCAAATTTCATGATAAAGATCTACATTCTTTGAGGCCACTTCATGCAGAATTGTTGATTTGTACTCCAAGAGTTCAATTGAGGATTGGTGAGTTGTGGCATTACATTGTTCATTCATCTTTCCTTTTATGCATTGTTTCAATTCAAGGTTTAATTACCAAAATGGGGTTTGACCAATGAAATCCCTATTCCCTAACAATCAAAAAAAATTATTCTCTCTTGATGTGTGATTTCATATTTTAGATTGAAGATCAAGTGGAGAACAAAATTTTCAAAAATTTTCAAAGTTGTAAAAGTTGTCATCTTTCTTGCAAGATCATGAAAAGACTTCTACAAAATTTATTTTTGACTTTCAAGAGTTGAATACTTGAGATCTAGGAGTGCAGAAATTGAAGAACATAATCCAAAAATCAATTTTTGAGAACCCTAGCATGGACCGATTTTCCATTGGATGAATGAGTCCTTAGTGAGGCCCAAAAAATCACTTTCTACAACATATACACATCATTTTAGCATCTTACACCCTACCTTTTTACTATTATATTAGTTAGGTTTGTTTTCTAGTTGTTAATTACATATTATAGCCCTCATAATTGAATGAAACATTGGAAAAATTATGGTTCATCAATTTTATAAATTCATCTTAATAAATTCATTTTTTTATGGTTCATTGTGGTGAACCCAACTTCTTGAGCATTGTAGTTTTCTGATTTTGGAGTCTATCTTTCATCTTAGATTAGATCTTTCATTCACATTTATTGAATTAGATATCATTTAGGGTGTCTTAGTTTACATTAAAATTTTCATTTCATCTAGGGTTTTAGGATTGCATTGTTTGCATTCTTTAAATCTAAAAAATACAAAAAAAACAGTCATCTTGCATATCATTTAGATCATATAAACTGGCATTTGAAAATTGAAAACAAAATTTCATATCAAAATAGGTCTTGTAATTCTTCATTTTGTCACATTTTCAACTTGCATTTCACATTACATTTATAGAAAATTAAACCTGAAACTTATTGTAGCAAATCTAAATTTGAAAAACATTAGAAAAGACTTAAAAATATGTAAAAATTAGTTTCAAAACCCTAATATAGGACCCATTCTCCCTAGGGTGAATGAGTCCTTGATCAGGCCTAAATATGCATTTCTAGAAATTAAAATCTTCTATTATGTTCTTATGTTTGTTGTTATCAAATCTTTGTTACAGTATGTTGATTTTCTACTTCGTTCATTTCATTAGATCTAGCTTAATTTGGTTCATTTAATGCATTGTCTAAATTCAAAATTGAATTTACAACATTTTATTTTCAGATTCTTGCATAGTGTAATAAAAAAATCGCCTTGTTTAGAATCTGAAAATTGCATTTACACATTTCATTCTAGGTCATTGCATTGCATTGTAAGCCTCTTTCCATTTTGGGTTTTCACACTAAATTTGTAAAACTTGTATGAGCTTTATGACTTAGTGTCCTATTAGAAATACTATTGTGATATGTAGCTAGAGACTCATGTCATCCCATGATATACCATTCATCGTGGATCTTGGGTTTTCTAGCTCTCTTCCTAATAGTGTTGATAATCAACCCTCTATGGATCATAGTATGCATACCTCATTTCCCATGACTTACATACCTACAAAAAATGTGAATGATGTTCATTTCTTGCAAGAATATATAAAAAGACTAGATGAAGGCCTAACACACTTACAATACTGCATGGACATTAGCATGATTCCCACTTTATAAAATCTAAGGAAAATGCTTAAAATTGGAAATGGGGCACAAATTTTTGCTAGCCTTAGTTACTTCCTCCATGAGAACTTAAAAAAACACTAGAATAATAACATCCATGCCTCAATCAACTTTATCGAAGCTGAACCTCATAAGGGCTCAACCAAAATGCCTCTTGATATTGCTTTCTCATAAAAATACATACTTAAACATGCACCTGATGGTCCTCTTTACATAGCCAAAAAAGTCAATAAAAATCCTACTAATGGGATACTAATTGATCATGTCTATGGAGATAATGTGATCACTAAAGAATTACTATTTTTGTATTAAATCTATCATGATACATATGACAAACCAAAAGCATGGATCAAGACGCATAATGGTTTTTCTTGTCCTGTGATAGGCTCGATAGATCTCCCTTTAAAAGTTGGACCAAAAACATTAAATGTCTCATTCACCATTATCCCGTCATTAGAACAATTTCATGTGAAGTTAGGCTACCCATGGCTTAATCCATGAATGTCATCTCATTAGTTGTGCATAAATGTTTAAATTTTCCCTTTGGAAATGAAATCTTTACAGTACATCATAGTGGCTTTAATCTTGTATCTTCCCGTGGGAATTTTTCATTAGATTTATTTTGGTCCAAGCCTATTGAACCTATTAGACCTCATGAGGACTACTTTTTCAAATCATATCAAAATTTCAAGGCAAAGAATATAGCATAATTATATTTTAGAAACATGCCTCCACCTGTGACTAAGCTACCTATCCTTGACGAACATGGATTAAACAAAAATCCCTTCAAAACATCCAAGAACAACCTATGGTAACTCATCCTACCATTTCATATAAGAGACCAAGAGATAACCAAAACAATCTCGTTGTGCCTCCTAAAATTAAATAAGTTTACAAAGCTAAAGAGAAAGTGGTTGAACAACCTCCTATGGTTCCTTTCATTTCTCCCCTAAGAGAAGAGAAGAAACCTATAGTTGACTAACCTAATCCTACACAAACACACATTGACAATAGATTGAAAATAAATTGGAAATGCTAGAGAGTGTAGGCGTAGATGTCGTGCTATTGCTCGTATGTTACAAAATCAAGAAAAAAAGAGCAACATAGAAAGTAAAAATTCAAAATTACCTTAATTAATGCATGATGACTCTGTATCCTCACCACAACATAAAAAAGAACCTTCCATGGACATTTTCATTTGACCTTCTCTTGTGGTTAATCTATATGATGACATTGTCATTGCAAAAAATGATGAACAAGTGCATAATGAGTTGAATTCTTTGTTTTCCTCTTCTATGAGCTTAAATGAAAAATCTCCTGAAAAGAGCATTGAACTTGGTGCTTCTCCGAGTTTGGCACTTGTTGTGGTCCCTTGGGCTAGTTGTCCACCTTTCATATATACTGATTGAGATTGGGATGTAGAGGACCTACTATAGGTTTACTCGCATGTTCCTAACTAGTCTTTTTCTTTGTTTTATTTTTCATGTTTATTTATGTGCTTGCATGTGTGTAATGTGATCCCCATGTTGTCTTGTTTGATGTATCTCTCTCTCTCTTTTTGCATTCCTCTATATGTACCTAAATTATTCTCTATGTTGTAAAATTTTAATCCTTTTTCATTTGTCTTTTGTTTTCATTTTGGGGATGATGCAAGGCATCGAGACATTTAGGTCTCTTCCATGTTGACCTAAAGGATTTTTCTTTGTTTTCTCTCTCTTTGTGTCATTCTTCTAGTTCTATGAGTATTTTGGGAATGATGATAGTTTTGCATTGTATGATAACATTGTAGCAAAGACATACTAACCCTAGATCCATAGATCCCTTCCATAATTTTGGGGGCAACCCCTCCTTCCTTTTTCATGATGTAGCTCTATTTTGGGAACATATGACTTGGCATAAGAATTGTTGAGTAAGCTCTCATGTCTTGGGATGGAACATTGGATACTTTAAAGAAGTTTCTCACATCAATGGTGTTAGCAACCACTTTAAAGTGGGTTCATGCATTAATGACATATTTTGGCATTTTTCATATTTCATGGTGTGATTTTCATTTTCTTGTGATGCATCCTTTACTTGGTGGTGTCATTGTGTTTGATGTCATCCAAGAGTGGGATATGTCTAAGCATACAACTTTCCCTTAGTATCTTGATGCGAAGCGAGGCATCTTATAAGTGGCAATATATTATTCATGACTTGTCCTCTCTTGGAGACATTAAGCACAATGATCCCTAAGAAGAAGACCTTACATGTGAATGAAGCAAGATCCCCCTTGAATAAAAACCTATAGACACAATATTCATAAGCATATAGCATTGTGGTGCCTTGTTGAATTTTGCAAGAGGGTAACTTTGATATGGTATGGGAACCTAATATGATTCTCTCATTTGCCACCCCTGTGAGATACTCACCTAGTGGACTGCTTGAGGTTCCACTACCCCAAAGTGAGTGCACGTTGTCATTTTCATAGTGGATATCATTTTCTTCTTGTGAATGTTTTCAGAAAAATAGTTGAGACATGTTCCACATCACGTAGGACAATCGAGGCTTGATCCTTCCCCTTTTCCTGGACAAAAAACCACATTCCACATTATGTTGGGATATTCAAAGCTTGATCTTGTATTTTTTTAGTCTTTGATGTTGTATGATTGTGTATCTTTGTCATTTTTGTATACATAAGTGTCTTGAATGTCTACATTAGTTTGAGTTTGACATGGGGTCATACTCTCACTAAAGTGGGAGCAAAATGTAGTATAGAAAAAAGTAACCCTTTTTCACACTTAATTTGGGCATGAATAATTAATCATAAAATGGACTTAATGGTGCCTTATTTAGGGTATTGTAAAGTTTATCTTTACACTTTCACACTAATCAAGGGATTTATTAATTAATTAAGGGTAATTTGAGCTTAATTGGACCCTTTGATTCAAAGCCAAGCCTAATTTATTGCATTTTCTAAGGGAGAAAACTTGACACTTTTAAATAATATTACATGAAACTTAATTTTACAAGTAATGTGTCCTAGGCTAGTCACCTAGGACCCATTCACCACCTGACGAATGGGTCCTCACTAGGTCCTAGGACCCCTTTTGACATATCATTTCACACCTCCTAAAGTGTTTCCTAGTTAAGTATGCTACAACCCATTTTCCCTATGGTGAATGGGTCCTCAACAACTTAGGACACCCCCCTCAGAATAGTTTTTGGTGGTATTTTGATGATTTCAAATCCTAGATCTGATGTCGGCTTGTGTTATTTGAATTTTTGGATTAAATATTAAGTATAAATATAAGTTAATTTCACATAGTTTGATAACTGGATCTGCATAAGCAATCAAGAGTACCTTCACAAGAGCATTATAGAGCATTAAAGAAGGTATTCAAGGGAATATTATTAGAGTTTATTGCATCATTCAAAGATCCAATTCATCATGTCAAAGTCATGCATGTTGTTGAGCTAATATGTTGATGTAGCATTGAAGATCCTATTCATGCATTGTTTCATATCAAAGTTCATGATCAAGATTTACATTCTTTGAGGCCACTTCATGCAATATTTTTGATTCATACTCCAAGGGTTCAATTGAGGATTGGTGAGTTGTGGCATTACATTTTTCATTCTTCTTTCATTTTATTCATTGTTTCAATTCAAGGTTTAATTAAAAAAATGG
This sequence comes from Sequoiadendron giganteum, assembly GCA_007115665.2. Taxonomy (NCBI): domain Eukaryota; kingdom Viridiplantae; phylum Streptophyta; class Pinopsida; order Cupressales; family Cupressaceae; genus Sequoiadendron; species Sequoiadendron giganteum. Next base: position 786,904,275 of record CM021102.1, on the reverse strand, counting down.
GGTTTGACCAAGGCAAACCCATATTCCCTAACAATCAACAATTTTTCTTCTCTCTTTATGTGTGATTGCAGATTTTGGATTGAAGATAAAGTGGAGAATAAAAGTTGTAAAAGTTGTAAAAGGTGTCATCTTTCTTGCAAGATCACAAAAAGACTTCTACATAATTTATTTCTAACTTTCAAGAATTGAACACTTGGGATTTGGGAGTACAGACATTGAAGAACAAAACTCATAAATCAATTTTCCAAAACCCTAGTAGGGACCCATTTTCCACTAGGTGAATGAGTCCTTAGTGAGGCCTAAAACAACACTTATTGTAATAGGTACACATCATTTTAGCATCTTAAAACCTACCTTTTTACTGTTATATCAGTTAGGTTTATTTTCTAGTTGTTAATTACACATTATATCCCTCATAATTTAATGAAACACTAGAAAAGTGTGGTTCATCATCTTGTTGATTCATTTTTTTGAACTCATTTTTCAATGGTTCAAAACTTACATCACAATGTTAGCTCCAAAACATGACATGAAAACACATGAACTTTGACATGATGATAAGATCTTGATTTATGCTCTAGATGACTAATAAATATACTCTTCAATTCTCTTTTCAAAAATATTTTCTCTTGTGAAAGTTGCCTTAATGCTAGATAATGTTGCTTAAAGTTCTTAAATTTGAATTGATAAAACAACTATGTATTTTTAGTTGTTTATCAAATTTCCTAAAAAAATAGATTCCAAAGTCAAACACTTGAAACTTGAGTTTGAATCATTAAAATACAACAAAAAATATATTAAAAATTGGGTCCTAGGACTTAAAGGTGACCCATTCACCCTTGGGTGAATGGGTCCTAGGACCTAAGTCCAAGACACTCAATTTCCAAGGTGATTTAATTAATTTTGGCAATTGTTTAATATAGGTTTCCCTTTCAGAAAACAAGAATAACAAGGCTTTGGAATGCATAATTTGGTCAATTAGAGGCTTAACTAATTCGAGTTAATTAAATGGATTCAAACATAGTGTTAAATTGTAAAGGTATACAATTTCCTACACAACAATAAAGTTATGTAGACATTTGCACATGAAAACTAAATTTCACATGAAAATGCTTGTAAGGAAAAAGATAACATCATTTGGCCTGCTAAATCCTTATTTAGTCAACTTTGGGACATGCTTGTAGGGAAATGGTAAGAAAGTGGAAATTATCAAGGAAAATATCAATATGTGGAAATAATCAGGTACACTTGGAAACTCCTGTTAAGTTCTAGTTGGATATAGTTTTCTTAAAAATGGGGAAATCCAAGTGAATTGGATGAATAAAGTGAAGAAGTGAAGTTCAAATGATTTTTTTTGTAAGTTCCACTTGGTCATAATTTCCTTGAAAAGATGAGGAAATCCAAGTGAACTAGCTAATTAGTGACAATTGGAAGTTCACTTGACCAAAAAATCTTGAAAAGCTAATACTTAGCAATTTTTTCAAATTTTAAGGCCTTTTTGTAGGGAAATGACACTCAACAAAAAATGTATAGGGAAAGCAATCAAAAATTAACCTCGCAGAGAAAATGGACTGAATCACATGGGTAGAAAACACCCACAAGGCAATAATGTTTACTCCTTAACATACTTTTCAAAAATTAAAAATGCAACCCAATTTTATTTTTCATGCTCTATCCATTGGTGCTAATAATTTTGAGAGGAAATGACCCATGATTGATATCTCAGATCAATTATAAAAAAAAGGGTATAAAAAGGGAGAAAACCAATAACAAGGTTTTCAAAGGAAAAAAAAGGATTTAATCTAAGATAATTTTTTACTTGATAGGATAATCCTACTATCAAAACCCTTCTTGGGGTATAGAATTTGAAATGGAAAAGAGAAAAGGATTTTGATGTAAAATTGTAGTAATGAAAAAAGTATCCCTTTTCCTTAATTAATTTGGAAATAATTGATCTATTGAATTAACCTAATAATGCCTTGATTTGAAATGTTTTAATGTGTTGTACATATTCATATTAATCTAGGGACCTTTTTAACAAAATGTACTTAACTTATACGTTATTAAGGGTGTTGTAAAGTGTTGTATTACACTTTACACTTATCTAGGGTTTCATTAAATAATTGTGGTTAATTGAGCTTAATTAGCCCCTTTAATTCAAATTTAAGCCTTATTTATGACACCTTCCGAAGAATCTATCCTGACACCCAATAATGATATGGCATAACATTTAATTTGGAAAATTCAAGGTCCTATAAAATGGTGCTAGGACCCATTTTCCTTTAGTGGTGAATGGGTCCTCTCCACATAGGACCCCCCTTTCTATGCACTTTTAAGGTGGGTTTTTTATGTTCTTTCCACCCCCTAAAGCAAATTCCTACAAACTTGTGCTAGGACCCATTCACCTTTAGTGGCGAATGGGTCCTCCTCACATAGGAAACCCCTTTTTGAATTTAATTTTGATAGGATTATAATTTTTTTTAATTCTAGATATGGTTTTGGCTTGAATTATTTGAATTTCGGGGTTAATATCTAGATTTAGTATAAATATGGGGTTAATTCACATTGTTTCTCATAGAAACTTTGATTATTCATGCATTATAGAAAGTTTGAGTTTACAAGAGCATTTCAAAGGCATTCAAAGTTAGATTAGTGGAGTCTTATTGCAACAATTCAAGATCATTTCATCATGTCAAAGGCATAGTGCATTCATGCATGTTTTTGAGCAAAGATTATGGATGTAGCATTGAAGATCCACTTGCAAGAATTGTTACACATCTTATTTGAGATCAAGATCTACATTCTTCATGGCCGCTACATCTTAGTTTGTAGATTTATACTCCAAGAAACTTCCAAGGTATCAATATTTCATATTCATGCTCCAATTTCATTATTTCATCATTTGGTTTGATTACCTAAACAAAGTTTGAATTAAGAAAACCCCTACTCACTAAAAATAAAAATAAAATCTTCTCTTGAATGTTTTTTGTATAATTACAAGCTGAAGATCAAGTGGAGAACAAGTTTGAAGCAAAATTGTCAAAGTTGTCAAATTGCAAAGTTGCCATTCATAGTGCAAGGACACATAAATAAGGCTACAAAATTTGTTACAGGTTTTCGAGAGTTGGCAACCAAGGATCTGAGAGTGTAGGAATCAAGGAAAAAAACCCAGATCTTAGTTTCGAAAACCCTAACAGGGACCCATTTGCCACTAAAGGCGAATGAGTCCTTTATGACCTAAAAACAAGCTTCTTGCAGCAAGGTACACATCATTCTGGCCTCTAAAAACTCCCCTGATAGTTGCTATAAAAATTAGGGTTAGTTTCTTATTGGTATTTGCATCATATCTCACACAAAATCACTTGATTTAGGGTGATAATTAGTGGTCTATCATTTTGATTTTGGTAAACCCTAATTGTCCCCTTATCATTAATGGTGAACCTGACCTATTGAATATTTGCAATTTTTTGATTTTGAATTCTTTCATTGCATCCTATGTTAGATCTTGCATTCATTTGCATTTAACTTGCATTGAATTAGATCCCATTTAGGGTTTCTTTCTTGACATTCAAATTTTCATGTCATTTAGCGTTTAGAATTGAATTGTTTTGTATTTCTTAAATCTAAAAATTACAAAATTAAAGTACTCAATTTTCATATCATTTAGATCTCATTAATTTGCATTTGAAAATAAAAACAAAATTTCATTTCAAGTTAGATCTTGCATTCATCATTTTATTGCATTTTCACATTGCATTTCTAAAAAATGTAAAACTGAAAGTTGTTGTCCCAGACCTAGCATTGAAAGACATTATAGAAACCTTGAAAATAATTCAAAAATAGTTGAGAAACCCTAATCAAGGACCCATTCACCTTTACTAGAAAATGATATCCTAATCAGGCTTGACCTAAACTTTCTAGAATCTAAAAACCATTAAAATCACTCAGAAATCAGCAAAAACATTCCAAAAATATCTAACTAGGACCCATTCACCCTTACTGGTGAATGAGTCCCTAAAAGATCCTGATTTACATTTTTTGGAAATTGAAATCTCATTTTTAGGCTTCTATTTGCTATTGTTACTTTCGTATTTCAATTTTTTGATTTGTTGTTTCATCAAATTTAGTGCATCTAGCTTAATTTGCTTTATTTTAGTGTGTTTTCAAATATCAAAATTGCATTCACAACATTTCATTTTTAGTTTATTGCATTATATAATCAGTAAATTCCAGTGTGTAGAATATGAAAATTGTATTTCATTCTAGGCCATTTCATTGCCCCTTTCCATTTATGGTTTGCACACTAGGTTTGTAAAACTTGTATGAGCTTTATAACTTGGTATCTTATTAGCAATACTATTGTAAGACGTAGTTTGAGGCTCATGTCATCCTGTGATATCTCACTCACTGTGGATCTTGGGTTTTCTAACTCTCTCTCTGATAGTGTTGATAATCAACCCTCCATGGCTCATAGTTTACATACCTCATTTCCTATGGTTTCACCTCCTACAACCAATGTGCTTAATAACACTATCACAACTTTTACTCAAGCTTTGGGGTCTACTCAAATCCAAGATAGAATCCCAATTCCATATTCTATGATACCGATGTCCATTCCTGCATACACTAGTACTCAACCAAAAACAACCCTTCAACCTAAAAAAACCTTTAAACCAACAAAAACCCTTCAACCTTAAACAACCGTTCAACCTATCGCAACCTTTCAACCAACCATAACAATCATACCACTAGCACTATGTACACTTCCTTAGGTATTCCCATAGGAAACCCTTCTAGTTTTTTCCAAACAAACACAATAACTCCTCATCAATCCACCTTCACCAACCTACAATTCACTATCCCTCCACATGCATACACCACTCCACCTTATTCCCCTCAACCTTACAATCAAAATGACCCTCTCCTTAACTCACTTTTGCAAACCATGACATCCCTTCAACAACAAGTTATAACTTTACAACAAAACAATAACAGTCAACCTTTATAATACATCAAATCCAATCTGCTATCCTTGGACATATTAAGAGCACACATAACACAAGGTATATAAGTTCCTCAATTTGAGAAATATGGTGGGAAAGGAGATCCTATTAGCCATGTTTCCTCTTTTACAATCTTATGTAGTGATTTAATCTTTGAAGATAAACTATTGGCTAAGCTCTTTCCAAGGTCCTTGAAGGATACTGCTTTAGAGTGGCTCTCTTCTTTACCGAATAATTTAATTGGTTCATTCATTGAACTTGTTGATGAATTTTACAACCACTTCCATATCCATATGGGTCCTAAGATGACCCTAGCTTATTTAATGACATGCAAACAAAAAGAGGGTGAGAAATTGACTAATTTTATAACAAGATACCAAACACTTTATTCCCAAGTCAACAATAAGATTCTTGATGCTGACCTCCAATGAATGTTTATTGCCAACTTATAAAAAAAACTCCAAAGAAAACTTGAATTGTTGATATTTCCATCTTTTACACAAGTATGTACATCCCTTAGTGATTATCAAAATTTGACTTGCACTCATGATGTGAAAAATCCCCCTAGTCATCTTGAAAAGTATGTATCCACAACTCAAAATAGTTATCAACCTTTCAAGAAGTAGAATAAGGGATTTTTAAAATTGAATTCCCCTCAAACAAGTCAAGAAGCTAATAACCAAGTGGATGCTATAAAGACAACAAATTATTTTGGGGATAGGGATAGAGAGTTCACTCCTTTACCCGATACCCTTCATAATATCATGTTGTAGCTTATTGAGAAGAATATGCTTACCTTACCTCCTATTAGAGAGTGTGATCCTAATATACCATTACCTAAAGGATTTTGACAAAATGCTTTTTGTCATCATCACCAACAAAATGGACCTGGTATTAAATATTGTAAGCATCTTAAACATCTTGTGTAAGACCTTATTGATTCTTATCACTTACAAATTAGAGGTTTGAATGATCAAGGTAATAAGTCTATAGCCTCTCCTAGCCAAAAATTATAAATATTTACCAATCCCATACCTAAGAACACTATTTTATTTGTCAAAGCTAGTGAAATAAAAAATGATGTGATGAATGAATTGAAACAAATGATAAAAATAAAAAAATATATCAATGAAGAACGATTGATTAAAATGGTAGGATTTATTGAATCTAGACCTCATAACGGCTCAACTAAAAAGCCTCTTGGAATTGATTTCTCACAAAATGACATACTTAAACATGCACCTTATGGTCCTCTTTACATAGTTGGTTGAATCAATGTTAAGCCCACTAATGGGATATTGATTGATCCCATTTATGGAGAGAATGTGATCACTGAAGAATTCCTATTTGTGCATAAACTATATCAAGATACATTTAATAAATCGAAAGCATGGATCAAGATGGATAATGGTTTTTCTTGTCCTATGATGGGCTCGATAGATCTCCCTTTAAAACTTGGATTGAAATGATTAATTGTCTCATTGACCATCATCCCACAATCAAACCAATTTTGTGTGAAGTTATGGCTTCACTCCATGAATTTCGTCCCTTTGGTTATGCATAAAAGTCTAAATTTTCCATTTAGAAATGATATATTTTCTATGCATCCTAGTGGATTTAATATTGCATCAACCCGAGGGAACTTTTCATTAGATTTATTTTGGTACAAGCCTATGGAACCTATTAAGCCTCTTTCCAACTTATTTTTCAAATCATATAAAAAGTTCAAAGCAAAGAAGATAGCGGAATTATCCCTTCGAAACATGCCTCAACCTATAACTGAACCACCTATCCTTGATGAAACAATGATTGAACCAAAAGAACTTCCGAACATCGAAGGAAAACCTATAGCAAAACCTCCTATCATTTCCTACAAGAGATTGTGAGATAGTCAAAAAAATCTTGTTGTGGGTATGTGCAGGATCATGATGGGTCAAAAAGTGGTGATATGTAAGTGATATGATGGCCCATGTGGCTGACGACTTTTTTTTTACCCAAAATTGATGAAACGAAAAGGGTTTTTAAAGGATATTCTCATATTTCTACCAATATAGATTATGTTTTACTTTGAATTTAATAAATTATTATTATTCATTTTCTATTTGAATTACGACTAAAGTCCTGATTGATAGGTTGATTGAAAAACATCTATAGCTTTCAAAAGGTATCACGTTTTTTGAATATGTAACATGTGTCACATTCTATGCTTTGCATACTATAGGATTAAAAAAAAAATGAATTTCATGAAGTTTTGACCAAGTTAAGGTGGTCATACATACGAGTTTTTATATTTTTAAAAGTTGTAATAAAAAATTCATAATTAATTATTTACTTGGAAAAAAATTACAAAAAATATGCATCACATCGAGACATGAGTCCTCTACTTATATATAAAATCTTACTAAAAAATATTATCATTTTATTGTGGTTAGGGTGGTCAGAAAGACACCTACTTCTTATTTTTTCCCTGAAATTTATGTACTACTGCATTGAAATTTCAAATTTTCACCAAATAGTTTTTCTTTTTAAATAAACCTAGTAGTTTAGAAACTAAATTCAATTTTCTACAGATTCTATTCTTAAATATTTTTTAAATTATATAGATAACTTATTCAATTTTTTACGTCAAGTTGCCTAACTCCAATTTTTTGAATTTTCATCACCACTTAAGGGCCTGTATTTTCCATGATGATCCTGCACATACCCTTGTCCCTCCTAGAGTCAAATAAGTTTACAAAGACAAAGAGAAAGTGGTTGAACAAGCTACTATTGTTTCTTTCATTCCTCCCAAGCAAGAGAAATAACCTATGATTGAAAAACCCACTCTTACACAAACACAAATTAACAATAGATTGAAGCTAAATCTAAGTGCTAGAGAGTGTAGGCGTAGATGTCATGCTATTGCTCATAGATTAAAAACAAAAGAAGACAACAACAACATACAAAATTTAAATTCTAACTTACCTTAAGAAATGCACAATGATCCTATACCCTCGCCATAACATAAACAAGAACATTCCATGAACATTATCATTCAACCTCCAGTTATGATTAATCTAGATGATGGCATTGATATTGTAAAGATTTATGAAGAAGTGAATGATGAATTAAACACATTTTTTTCTTCTTCTATGAACTTAAATAAAAAATATCCTAAAAAGAGTGTTGAACCTGGTGCTTCCCCTAGTTTGACACTTGCTCTTGTCCCTTTGGCTAGTTTTCTACCTTTCGTATATACAAATCGAGATTGGGATACATACGACCTGCTCTAGGTTGACTCGAATGTGTCTTACTAGTCTTTTTATTTTTCATATTTCTTTATGTGATTGCATGTGAGTAATGTGATCCCCCATGATGTTTCATTTGATTTATCTCTTTCTCTTTTTGTGCATTCCTTTATATGTACCTACATTCTTCTCTATTTGGTAATCATTTTATTCTTTTTCATTTGTCTTGTGTTTTCCTTTTGGGGATGCAACACAACATCGAAACATTCAAGTCTCTTCCATGTTGACCCAAAAGGCTTGTTCTTTCTTTTCACTCTCTTTGTGTCATTCTTCTAGTTCTATGAGTATTTAAGGAATGATGATAGTTCTAAGCTCTTAAAACAACATTGTAACAGCGACATACTGAGCCCGAACCCATAGATCCCTTATATATTTTTGGGGGCAACACTTCCTTCCTATTTCATGATGCAACTTTATTTTGGAAGCATATGACTTGGCATAGGGTTTTCTGAGGAAAGCTCTCATGTCTTAGGAAAAAAATTGGCTACTTTAAATAAATTTCTCATAGTAATGGTGTTAGAAACTGCTTTAAAGTGGGGGCATACATCGATGACATATTTCGGCATATTTCATGGCATGATTTTCTTTTTTCTTGTGATGTTTCCTTTTCTTAGTGGTTTCATTGGGTTTGATGTCCTCCAACAGTGATATTTCTAAGTATGTGATCTCCCTTCATGGCATGATGCAAAATGAGAGGCATCCCATAAGTGGTGATCTGATATCCTTGATTTGTCCTCTCTTGGAGACATTAGGCACAATGATCCCTAAGAAAAAGACCTTACATGAACATAGAAAAATCCCCTTTAACAAAAACTTATAGACATGACATTCAAAAGCATACAAAAAGCATTACATTGTGGTGCCTTATTTTTTAATTTTTAATCAAAAGTGGCAAGCCAATATAATATATTATATATATAAATAAATAAATATTACAAAACCTAGTTCAAAAGAGAATACCGAAATGAAAGAACCAGGAAGAAAACCTTCGGTCATAGCTCGATTAGGTACAATAAATTCTTACAAAAACGTCCCAATAAAAGGGTCTCGTAGCAAAGTATTAAAAAATAATTAACTATCCAAACTACCACCAACTGAGAGTTTTTAAACAGTACAATATACATCGCAAATAAAAAAGAACCTATATTTGGAAAATCCCGATAAAGAAGAAAATGTGATCCAAAAAGAGCAACTGAGTAATAAACTAAAATTAGAAATTATTCCTCCATGCAATCGCCACCCTACACAAAGTTTTCATCCCGACCTTCTAGAATCTCCTGAAGACCCAAATCGTTTGCAAATAAATCAAAGCGTAATCTCAATTCTTCATTTGTATTTTCCTCTTGTAGTAGACAAGCCCTAGCATTCAAACTTTGATGCCCACCAACAGTAGGGGTAGCTTCATCTTTACCTGGCACCGGTTCCACTCTCATTTCTTCTGACACAGATGAAACATCACCAACTTCCAACTCAGTAGGGAAATAGTTTATGGGAGGATGGGGATTATGCTTGTGTAGGAAAGAAATTGCATAATATTTTTCTCTGATATCAAAATCCAAAGTTGGACACAATCGCCTACAATTCTTTCTTAGCAGTTTCAAAAGAACACTATCATTTCTTAATTGCAGAGCAAGTCTAATTGCCTCAAATATTTCATTGAAACCCTACCTATTTCTAATATAGTCCCTAGGAAATATTCCCCTTATATATCCATCTCCAGGGAAAAAATTGTACCCTAGCACTGCTTGTAGCAAAGCATGATTATCAAGCAATTGAGGCTTGACAAATTTAGTCACAATTGATTCGAGCTCGATTAGTGATTGAAAAAGATCCAGAACATTCAATAAAAAAATGAGAGCACCTAGGAGGGAAATTAATTATGGTGTCTTATTGAATTTATCAGGAGGATGGATTTGATAGGGTTAGTATGATGAGAAGCCTACACAGTAGCATGACTTTCTCATTGTATGGTGAGAAGTCGACACACTAGCATGCCTTTCTCACTAAACCACCTCATTGGGACAACCCACCTAGTGGACAGATTGAGGTTCCACTACCCTAGAGTGAGCATACATATTTGGGATAATTCACCTAGTGGACAGACTAAGGTTCCACTACCCTAGAGTGAGCAGTGCATGTTACAAAAAAATAACACCGTTCCAAATCACGTTGGAATAGTTGTGCTTGATCCTTTGTTTTTCTTGGCATTTTATAAGGTATGACTATGTATCTTTGTTATTGTTGCATACTAAAGTGTCTTGAATTTTTACTTTGGTGTGAGTTTATCTCGACGTGGGGGAAAACTCTCACTAAAGTGGGGGGAAAATGTAGTAATGAAAAAATTATCCCTTTTACTTAATTTGGAAACAATTAATATTGAATTAACCTAATATTTCCTTGATTCAATGTTGTAATGTGGTGTACACATTGGCATTAATCTAGGGTCCTTTTTAACAAAATTTACTTAATTTGTACCTTATTTAAGGCATTGTAAAGTTTTTTATACTACACTTTCACAATTATCTAGGGTTTCATTAAATAATTGTGGTTAATCAAGCTTAATTAGCCCCTTTAATTCAAATTTAAGCCTTATTTATGACACCTTCTGAAGGATCTATCTCAGCACCTAATAATGATATGGCATAAAATTTAATTTGGAAAATTAAAGGTCCTAGAAAATGGTGCTAGGACCCATTCACCTTTAGTGGTGAATGGGTTCTCTCCACATACGACCCCCCTTTCTATGCATTTTTTATGTGTTTTTTGATGTTCTTTCCACCCCCCCGAAACAAGTTCCTAGAAACTTGTGCTAGGACCCATTCGCCATTAGTGGCGAATAGGTCCTCCTCACATAGGACACCCCTTTTTAAATTTAACTTTGGCAGGATTATAATGATTTTTATTTCTAGATCTAGTGTTAGCTTGAATTATTTCAATTTTGGGGTTAATCTCTAGATCATTTAGTATAAATATGGGGTTAATTCACATTGTTTCTCCTAGAAACTGAGTATTCATGCATTATTGCTTATTTGAGTTTACAAGAGTAATTTAAAGGCAATCAAAGGTACATTAATGGAGTCTTATTGCATAAATTCAAGATCATTTCATCATGTCAAAGGCATAGTGCATTCATACATGTTGTTGAGCGAAGATTGTGGATATAGCATCGAAGATCCACTTGCAACAATTTTTACACATCTTATTTGAGATCAAGATCTACATTCTTCATGGCCACTACATGTTAGTTTGCAGATTTATACTCCAAGAATACTTCTAAGATATCAATATTTCATCATTTCATGTTCATGCTTCAATATCATTATTTCATCATTTGGTTTAATTACCTAAACGAGGTTTGACTTAGGCAAACCGCTATTCACTAACAATCAACAAGTTTTTCTTCTTTTGAATGTGTGTTTGTAGATTTGTATAGGCTGAAGATCAAGTGGAGAACAAGTTTGAAGAAAATTTGTCAAAGTTGCAAAGTTGTCAGTCATAGTGCAAGAGCATGGAAAGAAGGCTACAAAATTTGTTACAGGTTTTTTGGAGCTGACAGCCAAGGATCTAAGGGTGCAGGAACCAAGGAACAAAACCAAGATCTCAATTTTAGAAACCCTAATAGGGACCCATTTACCACTAAAGGCGAATGAGTCCTGTGTGACCTAAAAATAGGCTTCTTGCAACAAGGTACACATCATTCTAGCCTCTAAAATCTCCCCTCATAGTTGCTATCATATCAGATCACACAAAATCACGTGATTTAGGGTGAGAATTAGTTGTATATCATTTTGATTTTGGTAAACCCTAATTTTCCACTTAATCAAAAATCATCTATAATGAAATAGGAATACCCCAATGGTCATCATCATCACCATTCCCTCGTGAGCTTTACAAATAGGGTTAATAGAATTCCCTTGGGGATAAAACGTAAAGGAGAATGGATTTTTCAGTTACAAGATATACAAATTTAGAAAACTCAATTCAACATTTAAAAGAAATAATTTTCCTTGAAATGGGAAAATTTGTGGCTATCTTTGGAAAACATTACAATTATTGTTTACAAAATTCAGGACCATGAGTAAAAATTAGGAAATCTCCCAAATATTATTTTATTATTGAATGAATCTATTATCAGAAGTTAAGTAGAGTATGAATGGTGGTTCATGGGTTATGAAAAATGTAGGCTTATAGATCAAGGATTAGGTTTCATATTTTGATCCTTTAAACCATAAAATTACCATCAATCTAATGTGCATTAAGTTAGGGTATATACATATAAATGGGGACCACAAGGGGGTCTTAAGTGGCCACTTTCTTTTAGTAAATTGGTGAAAACTAATATTTGATGATAAGTTGAAGATAGTTATGCTCAAAATTTGAAGATGTGACAAGAACAAAAGTCATAATTATCTAAATCTACCTTCTAAAATATTTTTTTTAAATGGTGGAGATTAAGAGGTTTTAATAGGGGGAGAAGACATAGTTCTCTTAATTTTTAAGGTGAAAAATAATGAAGGGTTGTGGATGGCATGAAAATATGGGGAGAAAATAAAGAGGGATACACAATCAACTAAAAAGGGAGTAGATGCCAATAGAAGAATAAAAATAAAAATTGTAGATTAAGAATGAATATTAAAATATGAAGATTGGGGTGTTGACCTGGAGGTGATCCCACAAAATGGGTTAAACGTTTTGGCCAAACTTGACATTCAAATCAACATTTTTCACTAGATCTTCACTTTCTTACACCTATAGTAGCTAAACCATTGAGAATTTGAAGATGAAGCAAACTAGTGATTTGTAACATTTTGTGTGTAGATTGTAATTATATTTAAAAAATAAATAAATAAATTGTGAATCCTTTTATGGAATTTTGAATAACTCTTTTTTTTCTACTAAAAACATTTTTAAAAAGTGATGTTTACTTTGGACCGCATAACTTTTTTTTATTGAAAGGATATAATTCTAATTTTTTAAATACACATTTTTCACACAATTATCTAGTGCATGGATATTCTTTCATAATTTTTTGTTACATATATATTTTATAATTAATTTTCCAAGTCAAATTAATTATAATTTGGATAGAGGTGTACTTCGCATCACATAACTTTTTTTGTATAGATTAAAATTAACTTATTCTTTTTTGTTGGAATAAGGACATAAATACCTAGTGCACATGTATTTTTTTTATATTTTTTCTCTATTTTCCTATATTTTCAAATGTGTGAAACAAAGAGCTTGATGTTCATTGAAAAACCTACATTCACAAGAAATAAAATTAAATATAATAATAAATTAAATATATTTAAAATTATACTTTTTTGGAAAGCTTATAATAAGGGCTACATACTTACAAAACATAAATTTTAGATGAATTCATTTGATCCCACAAAAGGTAAATCAAAATTGGTTTTTTATCAGAATTTATATAGGTGTAGAGGAGACTCCATTATAGGTATGGTTTAAAACTAATGGGGTTCTATCCGAGTGGGTTTGATGTAAGGGAGTTTGATCAAACCCTCTTTAATTAAAATAATTTAAATGGAACCTTTAAAATATTAAATTGTTATATTTTCCAAAAATATACAATTTCAAGCAAAAATTAGGATGTCCCAAAAAGTGTAACCCATTATCATCTTTGGAATAATCATGCGACTTCCCTAGGGGGAAGTTACATTGTTCCAGAGATGAAGATATAAAAATTGGAATACCAAGTGAATGGAGGGGAAGTTAGAGTCATGCCCCATGAAGATGATTATAAAAGAATGAAATAAAGATAAAAACTCATGCAACCATATAGAGAAAAAGATAGTGTCAAAAGGAAGAAATTAATGCAAGGGAAGAAAATAATAAAATGTGGATTGGAGAATGAAGATAAAAATATCTATAAATGAAAAAATAGTGACCTATAAAAAATACTAGTGTAGAAATAAATGAGAGTAGATGATATGCTTTGTACAAGTGAAACAAAGAAAAAGAGGGGGCAATCACCAAATGAGATTAACAAATGGGTGCCCCCAATTTTTGCTTGATTTTTCACTCAATTATGAGGGGTATAATGCATAAATAACAATAAGAAAACAAAACTAACTATTATAATAGTAAAAAGGTAGGTTTTAAGATGCTAAAATGATGTGTACCTTTTTGGAAAAGTGTTGTTTTAGTCATCACTCAGGACTCATTCGCCCATTGGCGAATGGATCCCTATTAGGGTGCTAGAAAATCAATTTTGGGAGCTTGTTCTTCAATGTTTGCACTCCCAAATCCTAGGTGTTTAGCTCCCAAAAGTAAAAAATAAATTCTATAGATTACTTTCCATGATCTTGCAAGAAAGGTGACAACTTTTACAACTTTGCAACTTTGACAATTTTGCTCTCCAATTGATCTTCAACCTAAAACCTACAATCACACATTAAAGAGGAGAAAATGTTAATTATTAGGGGATAGGGGTCTACCTTGGTCAAACCCCATTTTGGTAATTAAAACTTGAATTGGGGTATGTGCATGATCATGATGGGCCAAAAAGTGGTTATATAAAAAAAGTAGCATTTTGCATTTACTCAAAAATGTGAAAATCCCAAGTTGACTTTTTTTTGGGTTGGGTGTCAGTACATTGCTCCATAGAAATTCCCAACCCAAAGTAATACATATCAGATATCCGATTTGCGTCGAGTAATATAGCTTCCAAAAGCGGCCTTTTAAACCATTTTGACAGTAAGATTCTGGTATTATAAATTGGATATCTGATTTTTGTACACATAGAACCAAGAGTAATAAGGAGGTGGAGGGTGGGAAAGAGAGAGAGAGAGAGAGGGAGGGAGAGGAAAAGGAGGAGGAGGATAGAGAGAGGGGAGAGACCATGAGAATCACAGGGGAAGGAGATGGGAAGACATGGAGGAGATGAGGAGAGATGAGAGAGAGAGAGAGAGAGAGAGAGAGAGAGAGAGAGAGAGAGAGATGAGAGAGACAACTGAGAGACACACAAGCATGTGAGAGAGAGAGAGAGAGAGAGAGAGAGACACACACACACAGGAAGAACGAGAGAGAGAGAGAGAGAGAGAGAGAGAGAGAGAGAGAGAGAGACATGAGAGAGAGAGAGAGACGAGAAGACAGAGACACCAGAGAATGAGACAGGACCGAGAGAGAAGAGACAGGAAGAGACGACACCACAGTGACACACGAGAGACAGAACACACACACACAATCCCCAAGACACCAGGAAGAACGAACCAGGATGAGACCAGGCCGACCAGAACGAGACAGCCAACACAAAAATGGAATGACACGGACACAGAAGGACCAGGACCGACCACATCCAGGACCCTGAGCCAGCACCAGACACACGGAAATGGACTGACACGAAAAATGAGGACCACACTGGGACATGATCCGACACCGACCACGACCGACCAACGAAGACCGAACGAAGCCGAACGAAAGACCAACAGTGGACAGGAAATAACGAGCCCAACACAGCAGTGGCCGCCAGCCGACAAGAGCGGACACGCAAGAGATGGACCGATCAGACCGAAGCCGACCGGACCAGCCATGGACGCCCAGGACCGCACGCCGACCACACCACACGTAGAACGCCGGTCGCCATCCCTTTACGCCGTGGAACTTAGCCACCGCCCCACAGCCCGGAAAATACGGGCCAGTGGTGACGACCGCAAATGGAATCGACCAGACTTTCCCATGTGCTAAAATTGAAAAATCTCAAAATTACTACATTTTGTGAAGTTGCGGGTCGTCGTCCCTCCATCGTTGTCCATGGGAACTTCCCTTGCGATTCACCATCCATTGGAACTTCCCTTGCGTGCTACCATCCCTCTGTCGCCGTCTGTGAGAACTTCCCTTGAGGGTCGTTGTCCCTCTGTTGTCTTCCATGGGAAATTCCCTTGTGGGACATCATTCCTCCATCGCCGTCCATGGCAACTTCCCTTGCGGGCAACCGTCCCTCCATTGTCATCCGTGAGAATTTCCCTTGTGAGTTGTCATCGTCTATGGGAACTTCACTTTGTGAGTTGTCATCCCTCCGTCACCGTCCATGGGAACTTCCCTTGTGGGTCATCATCCCTCCATTTCCATCCATGGTAACTTCCCTTTAGGGCTGCCATCTCTCCATCATCATTCGTGGGAACTTCCCTTTTGGGTCATAATCCTTTTGTCGTCATCCGTGGGAACTTCCCTTGTGTGTCATCGACCCTCCGCCGCCATCTATGGGAACTTCCCTTTTGGGCCGTCGTCCCTCCCTCGTTGTTCATGGGAACTTCCCTTGCGGGCCATCGTCCCTCCGTCACCATCCTGGGGAACTTCCCTTGCAAGCTATTGTCCCTCTGTCATCGTCCATGGGAATTTCCCTTGTGGGCCACCATACCTCCGTCGTTGTCCACGAGAATCTCCTTGTGGGTTATCGTGTGTGGGTCGCCATGTGCTCATTACCTTTTTTTAGGGCGGCCAACCCTAAACTTCCCCCCGTCTGGCGAGCTCTGCATTTGGTTTTTTCATCTGCCTTTCATTCGTTTTTTGTTTGCCGCTTGAAGATTTTCCCTTGCGGAAGGTTGTTCATTGTCTATCATTCGCCTTCTGTCTGTCGTCTGTCATCCATTGTCCGCCCACTGTTTGCCCACCGTTTGTTGTCCGTCTTTCGTCAGTCGTCCGCCTTCTATCTGCCAACCATCTGTTGTCTGCCTTCCGCCACCCGCCTTCCATTCGGTGGTCATTTGTTGTCCGACTTCCCACTTCCTTGCCTCCGCATTGCTTCAACCCTCAAAACTAAAGTCTCCCCAAAATCCAATTTCTCGAAAAGGAAAGTTTCTTAAAATGTCAAATGGAAATTGTCTTGAAATGAGAATTTTCCAAAAATAGAATTTTGCCTAAAACGGAAATCTTTCTCGAAATAGATTTTTTCCAAAAATAGAATTTTTTTGAAATGCAAATGTTCCCAAAATTGATTTTTCTTCCTAAAATGGAAAAAAAATTAAAATGGAAAGTTTCCAAAAATAAAAAATTTCCAAAAATGGAAAGTTTTTTTGAAATATGAAATTCTTGATGGACTATAAATTGATACATTTTGATTTTCTAAATGATAGAAA
The DNA here is from genome assembly GCA_007115665.2 of Sequoiadendron giganteum. Lineage (NCBI taxonomy): Eukaryota > Viridiplantae > Streptophyta > Pinopsida > Cupressales > Cupressaceae > Sequoiadendron > Sequoiadendron giganteum. Next base: position 786,886,887 of record CM021102.1, on the reverse strand, counting down.
TTTGTCATTTTTGAAGATCTCAAGCATGATATCTTATGGCGCAGGTACTTTTAGGGATGTCTAGGTGAGTAATGGATCAATTCAAGAACCAACATACGAAGGGCGATGGAGGGAACTATTTTATTTCACCAAAATGATGATGATTGTCAAGAGATATCCATCCAAATCAGGAGTAGTACATCCACTTTTCAGTTACACAAATTTCCAAGAAGATTCAATTGATCAAATGAAGAATGTTGCAAATCCATCAAGGAAAAGGGTAGCCTTTGATAGCTTTCAGTTGCAGCAAAGGCAATCAGCTAGAAGACAAAAGTGCTATAGTGCATGCATCACTAGAGGATGAAACAGGAATAAGACAAAGTTGTATTTTAAATTCCTATTTATTTGGGGGTAGGTGAAACCCTAACTTGTATCAAATCTAAGCCACACAATGTGAATCAATCCTAGCCATTCATTTGGGCTTTGGAAAATTATAAAGAGGGGCTTACCCCTCATTTGTAAATGGTTGGAAAACTAGTGTAAAAGGAATTTTGCAGCAATAAAGAGAGGCATTTCAAGATTTTATGGGTGTTTCTTTTGATCTTGTTCATTATGCATGCATGGTTCTACTCCCATGTTAGTTTTAGTTTTTAGTTTCTTGAATGGTTGTGATAATGGTGTTTGTTGTTATGGTATCTGGTGAATTTTCAGCCCATACTTTTGGCACTTATTGATGACAATCTTTTGTCCAAAGTTAGCCTGGGCTTCCACATTCCATTGTTTCAACTTAGTTCAATTGCATGTTCATGATGTGCATGTGCAATCTGAAAATCAGAAGTCCTTAGAAGATTGCACTAGTTTTGTGTAGCTATAGGTTCTCTTGGTCAAACAAAACCCAGTTTAGGAAGTTTTTCTACTGTAGCAGCCTCCATTTTTATTGTTCATTCATAACTTAGATTTAGAAAATCTCTCTTAACCCTTTCCTCTTTTGCTATTTCTTTTAACTCCTTGTTAGAGTAGGATTCAAAGCATCAAAAAAATTCCAAATCTGATGAACATGGTGAGTTTCCATTTTCTGTTTTGAGTGGAAAACCACTATTCATTCACTTCCAACACTCTTGAAACTCCATTTTCAGACCCAACTTCCCATGTGCTACCAAAAAAACACATCAACCAATTGAACTATTCCAAGCATTGTCATGACCTGACACCCACGAGACCTTGGGGTAGTAATTTGTAGCTTGTTTGTAGATTTCTACCTTTCAAGAGAGGTAGCATACTTGTGCATTGCATGTGTTGAGAAGGTGCAACAAACCCATCAACAGAACTAGCGCTAGAAGGTAGGCATGGCTGAGCTTGAGGATACAAAGTTGAAGGTTGGAAGTTGAAAGCACTTTCAAGAAAAATCTTAGATAAGGAAAGATCTCATCATATGCTGGAAATTTAAAATCAGAAATTTGAAGACAAGGTAGTATCTAAGCTGAGATGGAGCAACACCTTCAAGTCAACATCACTCAGCTACAAGAAGATTTAAATAGGATATCGAGGATTCCATTGCAGAAATTTGTATTGGTAGACAAATTCAAAATCCATAGCACATGTAGACACAACGAATTGGAATATCTCACATTCTTGGACAGAATTGAGAGGGTCTTGCAAGGAAGAGATTCACTTTTGGGAAGTCAACTAGCCCTTGGCTCTTGCTGATCTAGAAGAGGAATTTGCTAACATGGAAGCCAAGGCATTCAAAGGGCTGATCCAAGAACACTCATACAACAAGGATGGACTAAGACGAGAAGAATTATTGATGTCTAGTTGGTGTAGATTTCATAATGCACCCCACTCAGATTTTACTTATCCATCATGCATAACTATCATCACCCAAGTCAAGGGCTATTTAGGAAATTTAGAGCAGCCAACTCTCAATGATGGGGAGTCATCTATTGGGGCAGAAGAGTTGTCAACATTTGGAGGGAAGCAAATTGAAATTAAGCTAGGGAGCTCCACAAAAGTATATTCTGGGACAGCAAACACAGTGGCTAAAAATCAAGAGAAGAAGCTGACTTCCTTGGGGTAGCAAGAAAATTTGGTGAAGGATCACTTGGAAGTGAATTGGAAATCTCCTTCACCACTGAAAGGAATTCCTTCCCTCAAGAGAAGAATGACTGTAAATTGAGGATGAATTAATAGAACTTGCAACAACACATGTTGGGACAGCCAATGAAAATGCCGAAGAATAGGAAGATGTTGAATGCCTTGGGGAAACATAAAATGGTGAAGAAAACATAAGCGGAATAAGATTAGAAGAAATTTCCTTCATGAATGATAGTGATCAAGCATCTAAAAATGAGGATTTAGAGGAGTGAGAACAACCACATGTTGCTGATGTTTACCATCAAACTTCCTTCCTAAGTGATGATGAGGACCCGGTAGTGGAAAGATACAACGAGCTCGTCTCAAGACTCACAAGGGATTGGTCCAAGCTGAGACACCAAGTGGATTTGGAGGTGTTGTTTCTCCCAAATTGGTGCAGGCTCCATGACTTTCCACATTCTGAATTCACATGTGAGCTATGCCAAGAGGCCATCGAACAATTCAAAGAACAAGTGGATCAACCAAGGGCATTGCCTCCACCACTACTTCAAGGATTGAGTTAGAGGGGCAAGGGCTAGAACCAAGTGCCAAACCAGCTGAAGGAAGCCCTCTAAAGGGTGTTACGATAGCAACAGTAGAAGAAAAACATAGTCCCAAGCTTCTGAATGACAAAGCAGATCAATTGGGAGAGCTATCCATTAGTCATCAAGAGTCTTTCCCTCTTGTAGAGCATCTATACATAATGGATGATAAGATCTATGCGGAATCCTTGGAGGGAAATAGCATAGTAAATTTTAGTCCCCTTGAAGAGGTACCATCAATTGATGACTTATTTCCCTTGGGAGTTGTACTACGGAGGTATGCCAATATTGAAGAAGAGTACATTTCAGAAGATGGTGGTGATGAAGATATACTACCTAAGCCTCCAGACGGTGAAACATTAGAACTCCCAAATTGGGAAAGGAAATCTTTCTCCATCTACAATGATAGTGAATAAGAAGAAATGACCAAACATCACAGTGAGTTGCATGAACTCCAAGGAGAAGAAGACCAAGGTAGGGATATCTTGGAGGTTGCTCACATGGGTGACATAACATTTCAACTGTAAGGGCAGACTGTAATTGGGAATCCATTCACCTTGACCTTTGCTTATCCTCCTACACCTGCCAAGACCTGTGACAAGATAGATTCATCCATGTCATGCTTTTATGACATTAAATATAAAAAAATTGGGATCAGCACAAGGGAATTGAGATGGGACGACGTGCTACCATTTGAAGACAGTAATCAAGAAGAGTCCTAGACTACAAAAGATCAACTAGATGAAGTGTATCTCCTCGAAGAACAACCAATGGAGGCTACAGCTCCCATTGGTAGATTGGAAGAGGTGTTTGTTGTCCCATTCTCCCATCCTTATGCAAGTTTGAGATCGAGTGAAAGGTTCCTTGCATTTAAAAAAAAATCTTCGCAATGTGTACTACTTGATCAGTTTAATTATGATATGCATATTGATAATACAAGAGGGATGCTACACCATTCATTACGTCCACCTGAGGCTGCTAATGCAACGATCGACGAGGCCATGCACCATCTCAATTATCCAATATAACTGCCCTCATGTGACAACATCCAAGTTTTATATTTCCATGCTCTAATGGATGTTCATGCTTATTATTTTGATTATGGGAATGAGGGGAGACAAACGTGCTTATGGATCAACCATGGGTTTAATGAACTTCCTCAATTGTTTTTTTTTCCTGAATATGCGATTTAATTTGAATGTTGCAATATTAAACTTCTTTTTTCTGAGTATAAGGACGAGTTTTCATTTATTAGAACTATAATGGTCATTCGCCTACTAGTGCATGCATTATGATATCCAAGGGGCATAAACACCAGTTTTCCTTGCCTGAATGTGGTCCTTTGTAAATATCTTTGTACATAGTTGTTTTGGGTAGTGTGAGTTTCATGTATATACTTCACTTTCCTTCTTTTGTTCGGTTAGTTGGTTTTTCGTAGGTTAGTTTACTTTAGATTATTTTCCTTGTTGTTCGCTTTCACTTTCTTGCTTTGGTTAGTGTAGGTGTTTTCTTTTCGTTCACTTTTCATTTATTTTTATTTTATTTCCCTCTACTACTACTTTGCTCGGGGTTCCTCTGCTTTTAGCTGGGCATGTTCATGCACACAACAACCATTTTATTTCCTAGGGCTATTCTATATATTTCTTTGACAAACTTTAATCAAGTTTTCAGAATGGATGGTGAAGGTCTTTCGTTAGTGTCAAGCAACTTGGATATTTGATTCAAAGGAGATAAGTCGTTGGTTGGTCTAATTCTTATGTATTATGGAATATTATGTATTTCACACATCTTAATAATCATGTGGTTGTGATAGGCTCTTTTGTGGACTCTTTTTAAGTGAAAAATCTAGAATTAGGCTTCAGCACCACTATGATTCTCAAGCCTCAGTTCAAGCTTCATTGCTTGCGAGTTGAAACAAAAGAATTGAAAAGAAGAAAATCAAAAGAAAAGAAAGATATTAAAAGAAAATGAAAAATAAAAGGAAGAAAATCAACTTTTCAAGAGGATACAAATAACTCTACTGGGGCTATGGATGCCCGACTGGTAGTAGAGCAATGTTTGGGAGGATCACAACAACAACCTCGTCGAGGCTATGGATGCTTGACTATCAACAAGGCAATGTCCATGATGCTTTTGAAGTTAGAATCAACTACGTAGCTTGACTTGACAGAGCTTAGGTTCCTATAGTGACTTAAGGGTGGGAATGAACACATCTACACACACTTGGATTTTCAGCATACTAAGGGTTAGGTTAACTAGTGGTTTTGATCCTTTGGTCGGGCATCTAGTTTGTTTGCCCTAGCATGGGGATCAAAACCAAAGATTTTAAGTTCATGATTCTAGTTTGTCATCAAAATCCTCTGGAGTATTTCCCCAGCAAGTCACCATTTGTTGTGCATATTTTGTGCACATGCCTCGCCAAAGGTAGGGACCCCTCTTTTCGCTCCCAATGGGTTGTTTTTATCCTGCCTCATTTTGCGTGCCCTATTCCCAAGATTAGGTTAGTAATATGCCTTAAAATGAATAAATTTCCCTTTGACCAAGTCCACCTATTTGAATTTGCTAAGCATTTTGTCTTTGCAAGGCCCCCCTTTTTCTTTTGCCTTTCTCCTGCTGACTTGGTCCAAGACTGCTCGCTTGCTTTGCTTTTTTTCTTTATTTTTGACTTTGGGGACAAGTTGCCTATGGATTTGGGATATTTTCATGATGCCTAAGTGAACTGCCAAGGTTTCATTAAATTTTTGGAAGTTGTGGAAATTTCATTGCGGGTCGTCGCCCCTCCATCGCCATGGGAACTTCCCTTCCGGGCCGATGTCCCTCCATTATCGTGGGAACTTCCCTTGCGAGCCACCATCCCTCTATCGCTATCCATGAAACTTTATTTGTAGGCCACCATGTGCAGGTAACCGTGTGCTCATTGTTGTTTTAAAAGGGCAATGACCCTCCAGTTTCCCCCTCCCAAATTTCTACATTTTTCAAAATGAGTCAAATCTTAATGAAATATGTCTTGGCACTCTTTCTCCCCCTTTTCCCACATGCTAAAATTAAAAAATATTAAAATTACTAAGTTTTGTGAAGTTGTGGGCCATTGTCCCTCCATCGTCGTCTGTGGGAACTTCCCTTGTGGGTCGTCGTCCTCTATTGTCATTCGTGGGAACTTCCCTTGCAGGTCGATGTGCCTCTATCGTCATCCGTGCGAAATTCCCTTATGGGCCGCCATCCCTCTGTTGCCATCCATGAGAACTTCCCTTACAAGTCGCCGTCCCTCCATCGTCATCTATGGGAACTTCCCTTGGGGGTCACCATCCCTTCGTCACCATCCATGGGAACTTCCCTTACAGTCCATCGTCCCTCCATCGTCATTCGTGGGAACTTCCCTTTCGGGTCACCATCTATGGGAATTTCCCTTGTGGGCACCCCTGCCTGCAGGGGGGGCAAGGCAAGAAATGAGATCAGATGGGTCAATGAATGAAGGAAGAACAGTAGAAGAAAGAGGAGTCAGAGTCAATGAGAGATAACAAGAACCTTTCTATGTATCGCCATCCCTTCATTGCCATCTGTGGGAACTTCCCTTTCAGGCCACCAGCCCTCCATCATCATCCATAGGAACTCCCCTTTCAGGTTGTCATCCCTCCGTCGCCATCCATGGGAACTTCCCTTGTGAGTCGTCATCTCTTTGTTGCCATCTGAGGGAACTTCCCTTGTGGGCTGCTATCCCTTCATCATTGTCCGTGGGAACTTCCCTTGAGGGCCACCATCCCTTTGTCATTGTCCATGGGAACTTCCCTTGCAGGTCACCATCCTTGCGTTGTTGTCTATGGGAACTTCCCTTGCGGGCCATCGGCCCTCCATCACCGTTCGTGGGAACTTCCCTTGTGGATCGTCATCCCTTCGTTGTCGTCCGTGGGAACTTCCCTTACAACCCACTGTCCCTCTGTCGCTGTCTATGGGAACTTCCCTTACGAGCTGCCATCCCTTTATCACCCTGCATGGGAATCTCCTTGCAGGTCGTTGTGTGTTGGTCACCATGTGCTCATTTCCTTTTTCTAGGGCAGCCAACCCTAAACTTCCCCCTGCCTAGTGGGCTCTGCATTTAGTTTTTTTATCTGCCTTCCATCCATTGTTCATTCGCCACTTGTGGGTTTTCCCCTACGAAAGGTTATTCGTCGTCTGCCGTCTTCCTATCGTCCGTCATCCGCCTTCTATCTTTCATCTATCGTCCGCCTATTGTTCGTCTCTGCCTTCCATTCACCGACCGTTTGTTGTCTGCCTTCCATCCGTCATTCGCCTTCCATCTATCAGTCGTCTGTTGTCCATCCTCCACCGTCCACCTTCCATCTGACTGTCATTTTTTGTTCGACTTCCCACTTCCTTGCCTTCGCATTCCTCCGACCCTCAAAAGTGAAGTCTCCTCGAAATCCAATTTCTCGAAAAGGAAAATTTCTCAAAATGTCAAATGGAAATTGTCTTGAAATGAGAATTTTCCAAAAATGGAAATTTTCCTAAAACGGAAATCTTTCTTGAAATAGATTTTTTCCAAAAGTGGATTTTTTTCCTGAAATGGGAAATTTCCAAAAAAGGAAATTTTTTTTTAAAATATGAAATTCTTGATGGACTATAAATTGATTCATTTTAATTTTCTAAATGGTAGAAATTTATCATTTTTTGAGATCTAAAGCATGATATCTTATGGTGCAGGTACTTTTAGGGATGTCTGGGTGAGTAATGGATCAATTCAAGAACCAACATACAAAGGGTGATGGAGGGAACTATTTTATTTCACCAAAATGATGATGATTGTCAGGAGTTATCCATCCAAACTAGGAGTAGTACATCCACTTTTCAGTTAGACAAATCTACAAGAAGATTCAGTTGACCAGATGAAGAATGTTGCAAATCCATGAAGCAAAAGGGCAACCTTTGATAGCTTTCAGCTGCAACAAAGGCAATCAGCTAGAAGACAAAAGTGCTACAATGCATGGGTCACTAGAGGATGAAATAGGAATAAGAAAAAGTTGTATTTTAAATTCCTATTTATTTGGGGGTAGGTGAAACCATAACTTGTATCAAATCTGAGCCACACAATATGAATCAAACCTGGCCATTCATTTGGGCTTTGGAAAACTATAAATTGGGGCTTACCCCTCATTTGTAAATGGTTGGAGAACTAGTGTAAAAGACATTTTGCAGCAATAGAGAGAGGCATTGCATGATTTTATGGTGTTTCTTTTGATCTTGTTCATTATGCATGCATGGTTCTATTCCCATGTTAGTTTTAGTTGTTAGTTTCTTGAATGGTTGTGATAATTTTATTTGCTATTATGGTATCTGATAAATTTCTAGCCCATACTTTTGGCACTTGTTGATGACAAGCTGTTGTGAAAATTTAGCCTGGGCTTCCATATTCCATTGTTGCAACTTAGTTCAATTGCATGTTCATGATGTGCATGTGCAATTTGAAAATCAACAGTCCTTAGAAGATTATACTGGTTTTGTGTAGCTGTAGGTTACCTTGGTCAAGAAAAACCTAGTTTAGGAAGTTTGTCTATTGTAGCAACCTCCATTGTTATTGTTCATTCATAGCTTAGATTTATAAAAACTCTCTTAACCCTTTCCTCTTTTGCTATTTCTTTTAACTCCTTCTTAGAGTAGGATTCAAAGCATCAAAATAATGCCAAATCTGATGAACATGGTGAGTTTCAGCTTGTTGTTTTGAGTGGACATCCATTGTTCATTCACTTCTAGCACTCCTGAAACTCCGTTTGCAGACCCAACTTCCCATGCCTTGTAAACCATAAAGGTCAACCCTATGCTACCAACAAAACACATCAACCAATTGAACTATTCCAAGCATTGTCATGACCTGACACCCGAGAGACATTGGGGTAGTAATTTGTAGCTTGTTTTCAAATTTCTACCTTTCAAGAGAGGTAGCCTACTTGTCTGCTTCCTATGTTGAGAAGGTGCAAAAATACCCGTCAACATTACCTAACTTTGATTTTTTTGAATTTTCATAGCCACTTAAGGGCCTATTTTTTCCATGATGATCCGACACATACCCATTCAAAAAATTCATAAAGGAAAGATGAATGAAAAAAAAATTCTACTACTTATAAATCCTCAATTGAACCTTGGAGTACAAATCAACAATCTTGCATGAAGTGGCTTTAAGGAATGTGGATCTTGGCCTTGAATTTTGATGCAAGGGCATCTTTAATGCATTTTGATCATGTTGCAAAATTTTGGATTTTAGGTTGTTTTGTGTTTTTTGAAGTTTCCAAAGTTCATTTATGACCATTTTGAATCATATGGGTTCATTTTGGAGTGTTTAGAGGGTTTTTGATTAAAAATGTAAAAATTGCCAAATGTTGCTAGAAGTTGTCATGCAACTTTGTCCAAATAGAAAAAATATAAGAAATTATTACATGAAAAGAAAGAAACATTACTAATCATTTAGAATTTGTCTTAAATGTATAAATGTACCCTCCAAGGTCAAATAGAGAGGGAAGAAACTGATTTTTGAAGTTTTTTTGAATGAAAAGCAAGCATTTATGTGCATTTTCTAACGTTCTAGACCCATTCTTTCCTTTCGTATGAATATTTACTTGCTTGTACATATGTGATATTTCCTAGAGAAGATTGTGGAATGAGATAACTTTCATTTTCAATTGGTTTGGTCAATTTTTTTAATGATTTGCAAAAGTTATTACATTTTTGGTGTCAATAGTTACAAAGTTTTCATTGTTTTACAACAATAAATTATGCTTTTATAGATTTGTACGAATTGTAATGTCTGGGGTAGTATTTGGAAAAGTTAGAGATATTTTTTAGGGTTAAAATTATTTTGGTTTGGTCTCATTTGGAGTTAATTTTGGAAAGTTATGACAATAATGCTCTAGATGGTCATGTTAAAAAATTAGGGTTTCCAATTTGATAAAAAAATTATTTCTCATTATCCGTATGGTGAAAAACTATATAAACTATTAGAAAGCTCTTTTTTCATGTCTTATTTCATATTTCCAAGCCCTATGCCAATATTTTATGGGATGTGAGGTGAAATAGTTTAATGTGTGTCTCATTTTGCAAGAAAATTGTCATAAAACCCTAGTTGCTAAAGGGTTGAACAAATATTTGCATAGTTTAATAATGGTTGAGTGTAGAATCATTGAGACATGTTATGAAAAAACCAAAATTTCTAAGAACTCATGCATAATGTTGTTATCCCTTATCGAATTCCTATTAGGCCATTGTAGCAATGTTTCCAAGATGAACTGGGATGCACCCAGTTATGCTTTGTGATGAATCATTGTATCAAATGTGTCAATTGAATCAAGTTTAAGGATCTCCTTCTTTTGCATCAAATTTGGATGTGAAACAAAGCTTGAATTGGATCTTCAATGCTACATCAACACATTAGCTCTACAACACACATGATGCACTAAATCTTTGACATGATGATATGGCCTTTGATTTCTATAATAAACTCTAATAATCTGCCCTTGAATTCCTTTGAAATGCTCTTGTAAATTCTCTTGTAAAATTACTCTTGAATTCTTATGAAATTCTAGGATAAAACTATGTGAAATAGCCTTATATTTATACTTAACTTAATATTTAATCCAGAAATTCAAATAACACAAGCTGACACTAGATCTAGGATTTGAAATTATTAGAATCCCTCCAAAACAAACCCAAAAGGGGGTGTCCTAAGTTAAGGAGGACCCATTCACCATAGGGTGAATGGGTCCTAGCATACTTAACTAGGACCTATTTTGGGGATTGTGAAATAACATGCCAAAAGGGGGTCCTAGGACCTAGTGAGGAACCATTCATCCTATGGAGAATGGGTCCTAGGTCACTATCCTATGACACAAACCTTTCCAAATTAAGTGTTTTGTAATATTATTAATGAGTGTCAGGTTTTATCCCTCAGAAAATGCAATAAATTAGGCTTGAATTTGAATTTAAGTGGCTAATTAACTTTAATTTAACCTCAATTAATTAATTAAGCCCTATATTAGTGTGAAAGTGTAAAGAAACAGTTTACAACACCCTAAAAAAGGCACAATTAATTCCATTTTATCATTAATTATTCATTCCCAAATTAAGGAAAAAGGGATTTTTTTTTTGTTACTACATTTTCCCCCCACTTTAGTGAGAGTTTTCCCCCAGTGTCAAACTCACACTAAAGTAGACATTCAAGACACTTTATGTATGTAGAAATGGAAATTATACTAAATCATACACTATCAAAGACCAAGAAAATAAAGGATCATACTTTCTTCATTCCAATATGATGTGGAATGCGGTTGTTTGTCCAAGAAAAAGGGGAAGGATCAATCCTTGAGAGTTTATCCAACACGATGTGGACCATGTCTAAGTTGTTTGTCCAAAAAATTTTACAAGAAGAACCTGATGTCCACTATACAAAAAACACACATGCTCACTGTGGGGTAGTGGAACCTTAGGCCATCCACTAGGTGAATATCCCAAAAGGGTGGGAAATGAGAGAATCATATTAGGCTCCCATACCATACAAAATCTATCCTCCTGAAAAATTTGATGAGCCACCACAATGTTGAATGCTTATGAATATTATGTCTATAGGTTTTTTTCAAGGGGGTCTTATTTTGTGTAAGGTCTTCTTCTTAAGGTCATTGTGCCTAATGTCTCCAGGAGAGTGCAAATAAAGAGTATCATATTTCCACTTGAATCCTTGGTTTGCATCTTTCCACTAAGGGACAGTAATATTCTTAGACATATCATGCTCTTGGAGGACATCAAACCCAATGACACCAGCAATAAAAGGATGCATCATGAGAAAAAGAACATCAGACCATGAAATATGCAAAATGTCGAAAGATGTTATTGATTTATGCCCCCACTTTAAAGCGGTTGCTAACACCATTATTGTGAGAAACTACTTTAAAGTAGCCAATTTTTCTCCTCATACATGAGATATTAAATCTAAAAATCCTCTTCCAAGTCATATGTTTCTGAAATAGAGTTGTGTCATGAAAATGGAAAGAGGGGTTGCCCCCAAAATACAAAATTAAAGATAATTTAGTATGTCATATGTGATCCAGCTTAAGGGATGTCGTCCACATACCAATCTTTCTCTTATATATACATGGAAGGTGGTCAAATAGCAAAAAGAGACAAGTTTCAGACAAGGACAATGCTACTTAACCCCTTTCCCCTACTAAATAAAGGACAAGGATGAGCCGAGATGAATGATGATATGTCACTCCTTGCAAAAAGGAAATGATTTGCAATAAATGTAAAACATGCAATAGTGAGTATTCTATGATCCTCCAACTTATTACATGGAAAGGAGCAAGATCTATTTTTATTGATTAGAATGAGTAGAAAAAGTACCAACTTGAGGCCCATCGAATGAAATATTCCCACATGTAGTATCTATCAGTTTAGGATGCACCAAAGTTATTAAAGTAGGCTTAGAATAATGTTTTGTAAGAGTCTTTATGTTAAGTGAAGGAATTTTTTATGCTTTTTTTTCTTTCAAGGGACAATAACCAAGACCATTATTCATTTCTTGCATGTTAGGCTCTATAGGGACATGAATACCCTATTCTCTAGCATCACATCCTTTTGCACTATATACAAGTTGTTTCATAAGTTCATAACCTATTCCATAAAGATTTTTCATTTCTTTTTCAACATCATCAAAGTTTTTTGTGTAATTTTCTTGATCTTCTAAAGTGGTTGAGGTGGATGCTTTCAAATTTTGTGTTGAGATTACCACTTTTTATTTTCCCTTTTTTGACTCTTTCGTGGTGATCTTGTATTCACCCATGAATGTAGGTGTGAAATCTAAGGAACCCCAATCATCTCCCAAAAAAATTTTTTAACTTCTTCAATATTCTTCTCTTTTTTTGTCTCTTGCATGGGTTCCACTTGTATAGTCAGTGTTAGTGTTTTCAAAGGATTTTCCTTATTTTTTTCAATGAGAAAACTATCTGGTTCACGGTCAACCTTGATTGTATACACTTTGTTATTGTTGACATACTTCATTTTATGATGAAGGGTAGAAGGTACCCCATTCATTACATGTATCCATGACCTTCCTAAAATAATATTATATAAAAGATCATGAGGCATAACATGGACTGGAGTTTGTAATGTAACCTTTCCAACCTTAATGGGTAATGTGATCACACCCATCGGTTGTTTTCCTACATTATCTAACCCATAGATAGATAAATGGTTAGGTTGAATTTGGATCTTTTCTTCTTTAATCTTGTCCAAAAGGTTTATTCTACACATGTTAATGGTGAATCCATTGTCAACAAGGGCTCTCTTTATCCCAATCTGATTATGTTGAGATATTATCATGAAAACTTCATTTTGTTTTTGTTCTTCTATAATATTGATGGAAAGTAATGTCTAAGTTTTCTAGAGTTATATCTTGAATCTGGGTTGCCACATCATTTGATTGCAAGTTAGGAGGGTTAGAAACTTTTTTTAAATAACTTTGAAGCATGTTATCATAACTAGGTGATGCGTGAATAAGGTCCCACAAGGATATCTTAGCAGAAGTATTTTTAAGTTGCTCAACAAGATCATACCTCTTTCCACTTTGCAAAGGAAAATCAAGAGGACTAGGAAATATAGGGTTAGGAAATGGGAGGGATTTTTGAGTTGTTTTTCATGGCTGCAAATTGTTCCTAGTGTTATATGTATGAGAAACGATAGTGTAACTTGGTTGTTGTGAAGCATTATCATTATCAAGTTGCCTTTTAGGTGCTTCTAAGATAAGCACAAGTTTATTTTGAACTTGTGTGGATAAATGATGAGTTTAGCCTTAGGAGGTGCAATAATTAAAGGATTTCTAGGACGTCTTGAGGGAGTTCTAATGTTCATAACCTCACCAAACTTATCCTTTTTTTCATGATCTCTTAGTGAAGGGGAGTGTAACGTCACTTTATCATCTTCATCTAAGGAAGCCACATCACTATTTTTGAAAGACATGTGTCCATCTTCTCATTTTATTCCACCATGGTATCATCCCTAGTAGGAGAGTTTTTAAGAGACAAACAAATAATATTTTCATGAAATTCAATGTTTGGTTCTTCTAAAATAACTTCATCACAAGTAGGGGACTCATCAATGGTTGGGTTTTATTGTTTATCAATGATGGAATTCTCTTGCTCAATATTGTTTTCCCTAGGGGAAGAGAGACAAATAGGATTCTCATAACTCTCATTGGTTTTATCTTCTAACTCCAAAATATCTTCATCACAAACAAGAGAGATATTAGGAGAAGACCAAATTTGATTGTTATGATTTTTCATGATTTCATCCTTTTTTCTAGTGGGAGATATTTTAGGAGAGAAGCAAAAAAAAGTTTAATCACATTCCATGGTTAGAGTTTGTAAGGTAGCTTCATAAAAAATAGAGGAGGCATCAAGAGAAGAAAAACTAATGATTGAATCCTTTCATTCAAATAGATCATTCCAAATGGTAGGAGCATTAGGAAAGGGAGAAACAAGATTCTTATGATTTTCAATAATTGTATCTTCTAACACCGATCTATCTTCTTCACATCTAGGAGAGATATTAGGAGAATAAAAAAATTGATTATCATGGTTATCTAAAATTACATCCCCATGTCCAATAATGTATTCACAAGTAGGAGAGGTAGAATTTTCATAACTCTCAATCATTGGATCTCTTAATATAAACATATCCTCCACACAAATGTGCTTTTCATGATCATTCACGATTGTATCCTCCTTCACTAAAGAATTCTCACAAGTAGGGGAGGTGTTGGGAGATGAGTGGAGAATAGGTAAATTAATGCTAAAGAATATTTCAATGATCTCATCTTCTTGTTTTATAATATCTTCCCAAGGGGGTGGAGGAGAAAGACAAACAAGACCTTCATGATTCTTAATAATTGTATATTCTTTCACAAAGACATCTTCGTCTTCAATAGGAGAGGTATCGAGAGAAGAAAAAATATGGTTTTTATGATTATCTATGATTGTATCCTTTTGTATCATAAAATCCTCAGAAATGGTAGAGATAATAGGGTTTGAGATAGGAAAGGTAAGATTAAAGATTGTGTCAATGCTTTGATTCTTTTGCTCTAAGATGTTCTCATAACTAGGAAAGATAGTGGAAGGATGCTAGCATGTTTCTTAATGACCTCATTGTTGTACTCTAAATTGAACTCATAAGAGGGGACATTGTATTTATGCAATCCATCCTTAACCATATAAAAATCACATCCCTTAAAAGGAAACATGCTAACATGAAAAAGTAAGATATCTAAATTATGCAATACTTGAAAAATGTAAACAAATGTCTTACATATCTACAAATTTTCACTACTAAAATGAGTTTTGGAATGATTTTAAAAATGACTACACTAAATGGATGATTTGACCTAGATTCTTAAAACATAAATTCTTAAAACTTTCTACACTGATAGAGTAGGTTATGAGCAAGTCTAGAAAGTGCAGGAAATCACCAAAAAGATTAAAAAAAGTTGTATTTTATAGGTCTCCAAGGAATCATTCACCCAATCACAAATGGGTCCTAGTATGCTTTTTTTGGAAAGTCCAAATCCAATATTGAAGCTTAAGAATTGGGAAAACCTATTGCCTATGTAACCCTAACAAGGACTCATTCACCCTAGGGCGAATGGGTCCTAAATTAGGGTTGTGAAACTGATTTTTATATATTTTCTAATAATTTTCAGATTTAGGTCTACTGCAATAAGTTTTAGGTTTATATTTTTGTAAATGCAATGCAAAATTTGAGTGAAAATTATGGAAAAATGATGACCTAAAACACTTAGTTTTATATGCAATTCTATTTTTATTTTGAAATGCAAGTTTATGTGATGCAAGACGATATTCAAAATGACTGATTTTTTTTGTATTTGTAAATTTAGAGAATGCAAACAATGCAATCCTAAAACCCTATATGAAATGAAAATTTGAATGAAAACTAAGACACCTTAAATAAGATCTAATTCAAAGAAAATGAATGCAAGATCTAACCTAGGATGAAAATAGAGACTCCAAAATCAGAAAACTACAATGCTTAAAAAGATCAGGGTCACCAAAATGAAACAAAAAAAAAAGGGCAATCACCAAATGAGATTAACAAATGGGTTCCCCCAATTTTTTCTTGATGTTTCACTCAATTATGAGGGATATAATGCATAAATAACAATCAAAAAATAAACTTAACTATTATAATAGTAAAAAGGTAGGTTTTAAGATGTTGAAATGATGTATACCTTTTTGGAAAAGTGTTGTTTCAGGTCTCACTGAGGACTCATTCGCCTAGTGGTGAATGGGTCCCTGTTAGGGTTATGGAAAATCAATTTTAGGATCATGTTCTTCAATTTTTGCACTCCCAGATCCCAAGTGTTCAACTCCTGAAAGTTGGAAATAAATTTTGTAGAGTACTTTCCATGATCTTGCAAGAAAGGTTACAACTTTTACAACTTTGTAACTTTGACAATTTTTCTCTCTGATTGATCTTCAACCTCAAACTTGTAATCACACATTTAAAGAGGAGAAAATGTTGATTGTTAGGGGATAGGGGTTCACCTTGGTCAAACCCCATTTTGGTAATTAAACCTTGAATTGAAATAATGCATAAAGTAAAGATGAATGAACAAAGAAATCCTACTACTCATCAATCTTCAATTGAACTTTGGAGTACAAATCAATAATCTTGCATGAAGTGGATTTCACAAATGTGGATATTGATCTTGAATTTGGATGTGAAAAAATGCTTGAATTGGATCTTCAATGCTACATCAATACATTAGGTCCACAACATGCATGATGCACTAAATCTTTGACATGATGATATGACCTTCGATTGCTGCAATAAACTCTAATAATCTACCCTTGAATGCCTTTGAAACGCTCTTGTAAAAGTACTCTTGATTGCCTATGGAATTCTAGGATGAAACTATGTGAAAGAGCCTTATGTTTATACCTAATTTAAGATTTAATCCCAAAATTCATATAACACTAAAATGAAAGAAAAATGGGTTAGTAATTCTTTCATATGGTTTAGGACATAGAGCACACCCACTTTCCAATTTCATTAAAGGATAACCCTAGAGATCTGAATGCAAAGGAGAAAGAGGTATTGCAATAATTTTATCCTAGGGGCTGATTGTAAACTAATGAGGGGTTCACCACTAAGTTAATACTTGGAAAGAAAAATGCAATGACAATCAAAATTCTTAACATTAATTTGATGCAATATTTCACTAGATGACCAAAAAATGCATATAAAATAGAAAAACAAGATGTAAGATGAAATGTGTGCACTTGGAAGCTAGAAGGAGGTTGAATAAAATGCTAGAAATTCTAAATTTAATGTTGATTGGGAATCATACACCAAGTTGGGTGAATCAGTCCCAGATCTGGATTTCTATGCAAAAATAGGAAACTAGAAAAAGGGTACACAAATCTGTAGAAATCTAAATTTTGACCTAAACTAGGACTCATTCATCAGAAGTGGCGAATCATTCCAGTTAGGGATTTCTAAAAATTCAAAGTCTAAATCTATTTTTCAATTTCTTCTTTGCACTTCCTGATTAATTTTCAAATCCCAAACTCTGAGTTGCAACATGTAGAAGCTCTCCAAATATCTTCAATGAAAGGTGACAACTTTGACAACTGTAGGCACTTTAACAACTTTCTCCAAACTTTCTCTTCAATGTTTCTTCAACCTAAGCTTACAAATCACACACTAAAGAGGGAAAAATATTGTTTCGTTAGTGGATAGGGGTTTTGCTTGGTCAAACCCCATTTTGGTAATCAAACCTTGAAATGAAATAAGATAGGAATGGAGAATGATGAATCAAAAAAATGATGTTACAAATCACCAAACCCTAGCAATAAGAGGCTGAAAAAATGTATGAGATGGCTCCAATGGATGTAGCTCTTGGATCTTTCTTGAATAGGATATAGATCTTGAGTGAAATTCTAGCTTGAATCATAAAACCCTACATCACAATTGTTAGCTCAAAAACAAACATGATGCATGAAGACTTTGACATGATGATTGATGTTTGAATAATGCTCTAGAATTATTGATAATATTCTCTTGAAGGATCTTGAATGCTCTTGTAAACACTTGAATGCTCTTCTTAACTCAACTTTTCTATAATAATGCTCATTCAACTTGCTAGGTTACTTGATTTCTTGTCAGGAGAAAATGAGTGAAAGAAACTTGTATTTATACTCAATTATGCAAGAATTCTCAAAATTACAACACTGCAACCTAACATCAGATCTAGGAGGATAAAATCCTACCAAAAAATTGAATTAATTTTAATTTTGGGCCACACAGGACTCATTCACCCAACGTGGTGAATGAGTCCCATTAGGCATAATTTATGGGACCAAATTCAAAAATTCTTAGAAAGGTGTGAAACTAGGTTCGGGACCCAAAAAACTAGGTGGGACTCATTCGCCTAGGATGGTGAATGAGTCCTAGACCACCAAATTTGGGCCACACAACCTAAAAACACCTAAATTATGAGTAGTTGTTGATTTTTATCTAGTTCATCCTTGAAAAGATGCATTATATGAGGCTTGTGGATGTAAAGTAAGGACAATTAAAGCATAAAGAAGCCTAATTATTGTGAAAGTGTGTTACAACACTATACAACACTCCAAATAAGATATCAATAAGCTCATTTAGTTCGAAAGGGCCAAAGACCTAATGTGAATATGTTAGAAACATTGCAACACTAAATCAAGGCCATGTTAGGGGGGACCTATTTCTGTCATTACATCTAGTCCCCACTTTAGTGAGAAGGGGAAATTTCTTCGAATTCACACTAGAGTAGACGAAATGCACCAATGCTAGTAAGATAGGATGTCCATGACCAAGAGGGGTTTGAATGCACAAAAATGCTAGTAAGATAGGTTAGCCATGATCAAGAGGGTTGCACAAGCCCCTAGCACCAAGGTCCTATGGAAAACCAACATAGGCACAAAAGAACACACATAAAAATGATATAAAGAGCAACAATAAGGTAAAATGATACAATTTCAAAGACATGGAGAGGAGAAAAATTAAAGGAAGGGGTGGATCAAGCTTTGACCATTTTTCCAACATGATGTGGATCAGATATAGGTTGTTTATCCAAAAAATGCACACTCACTCTAAGGAAATAGAACGCTAGGTTGTCTGTTGGGTGAGAAATCCAAGAAGGTGAGACACATACATACATGGCTAGGATGTGCTCACACACGTGCATAAGTGGCTAAGGGAAATTAATTCCCTTGTTCATCTTCCCATCAAACCATACCAAAGTTATACCTCTTGATAACTTTGATAAGGCACCACACAAAAATGAACTTCGAACTTCATGAGGCAAAAAAAGCTTCGTATGCTTGGAACTCATGAAAAAACAAGATGGCTCCACAGGTATGCAAGCTATGTTATGCAAGGTGGCAATATAACCAAAAATGAAAATGCAACAATAAGGAATGGTCAAAGGAGTCAAGTTCTTAATTCATACAAGGTCTTAACTTAGGGAACATTGTGCCTAATGTATCGAACAAAGGACCAATAAAATAATAGAAGATTCACAACTTAGGGGATGCAGTGTGTCACATCAAGCCACTAAGAGGAATATAATATGCTAAGAGAGATCACACTCTAGAAGGACATCACACCCAATGTCATACACAAAGTGAAAAAATGCATCACATGAAATAAGAAGACTTCACCATGAACCATGAAAAAGGAAAATTCAAAGGAATAATTCCAATGTATGCCCCCACTTTAAAGAAATTTCTAAACACCCTACTATGAGCAATTAATTTAAAGTAGAAAATGATAAATGAAAAAAATAAAGAAGATCTGAGAGCTAACTTGGAAAGTCCTATGCCAAGTCATATGTTTTCAAGTAAAGCTACATCATGCAAAAAGAAAAGAAAGTAGAGGGGTTTCCCCCAAATTGAAAAAAACCAAACACATAAGGGATTTATGGCTTTGGGATCAGTATGTTCTTGCTACAATATTTTTAATAGAGCTCAGAACTATAATCATTCCCCAAATACACATAGAACTAGATGAATGACACAAAGAGAGCGAAAATAAAGGAAAAAACTTTCAAGTCAATATGGAAGAGACATGAATGTCTCGACAACTTGTGTCATCCCAAAAGGAAAACACAAGACAAAGAAAAGAAAAGGAAAATATTTTGTGTCAACATGGAAGAGACATAAATGTCTCGATGCCTTGTGTCATCCCCAAAATAAAAACACAAGATAAATGAAAAAGATAAAAAAGAAAGAGATGAAAGATTTATGACATATAGAAGAATGAAGGTACAAATAAAGGAATGTCACATAGAGAGAGGGATACATCAAATACAACATCACGAGGGATAATAATATGCACATGCAATCAAACAAAAGGAAAATAAGTAATGCAAAGAAACTAGTGAGGCACATGCGAATCAACCTAAAGCAAGTCGTTCGCATCTCAATCATGTTCATTATATGCTGAAGGTGGAAAACTAGCTAAAGGGACAATGGCAAGTGTCGAACTAGGTTCATGACCAAGTTAAACACTCTTCCTAGGAGAATTGTCATGTAAACTCATAGAAGAGGAAAAAAATGTATTCAATTCATTGTGCACTTCCTCAACAATTTTAGCAACTTTCTCATCATCGTCTAAATTAATCACAATAGGAGGTCGAATGATAATGCCTAAAGAAGGGTTCAAAAGGGTCCAGTTCTTGTTTTGGTTGTATTATAGGATATTTTTGTTTTAGGGAGGGGGTAGAATCATCATGCATTTCTTCAATCAAATTTAGATCTTGAATTTTTTGTTTATTTCTTCATGCAACCTATGAGCAATGGTATGAAATCTACACCTATGCTCTCTAGTGCCTCTATTTATTTTGGTTATGTTTTCAAGTTACGTTTGTGTAGGAGTCGGTTGATCAACCATAGGTTTCTTTTCTTCCATAAGCGGAGGAACAAAAGGAACCATGGAAGGTTGTTCAACCACTTTCTCTTTGACTTTGTAGACTTTTTTTTATTCTAGGAGGCATGACGGGGTTCTTTTCATTGTCTCTTGGTCTTTTGTCGGAAGTAGGTGAAGTTTCTATCTTAGGTTGGTCCTAGTCATTTGGAATTTCTTTAGGTTCAATCTTGTTTTCATCAAGTATGGTAAGATCAGTTGTAGGTAGAGGCATGTTTTAGAGGGATAATTCTACTATTTTCTTTACCTTAAACTTTTGATAGGATTTGAAAAATAAGTCTTCTTGTGGTTTGATAGGTTCTATAGGCTCGAGCCAAAATAAATCTAAGGAAAATTTTCCACGAGAGGACAACAAGTTGAAGTTGCTATGGTGTACGGTGAATATTTCATTGTCAAAAGGGAAACTTTAAGAATTTGTGTACAATCAAAGGGATTGCATTCATGGAGAAAAGCCATGGATAGCCTAGCTTCGCACGAAATTGGTCCAATTGTGGGATGATAAAGAATGAGATATCTAATGTTTTTGGTCCTATTTGTAAAGGAAGAGTGATCAATCCCATCGTAGGGTAAGTGAAACCATTATGCATCTTGATCCATGCTTTTGGTTTATCATATATATCTTGATAGAGTTCATGCACAAGTAAAAATTCCTCGGTGATCACATTCTCTCCACAGATGAGATCTATTAATATCACATTAGTGGGTTTGTCATAGATTCGTCTGGATATGTAAAGAGGACCATCAGGTGCATGTTTAAGTATATCTTGTGAGGATAAAGCAATATAAGAGGCTTTTTAGTTTATCCCTTATGAGGAATGACGTCTATCACTCTTACCATATCATCCATAAGATCATTATCTATAGGATCATGTTGAATAGAATCATTGTTATCATCATTTGTATCAACATTCATCACATCATTCTTTGTAGTTTCACTAGCTTTGACAAATGAAATGTTATGATTAGGCATAGGGTTGGTAGAATTTTGTAAGTTCTGGTTAAGAGGGCAACAAACTTATTTCCTTGATCACTAACACCTCCAATAGAAAAATGATAGGAATTAATGAGGTCTTGCACAAGATGTTTAATATGCTTGCAATGTTCTATATCATGTCCATTTTGTCAGTGATAATGGAAATAAGCATTTGGTCTAAATTTTGCATGCAATGGTTTATTAGGATTGTGTGTTTTAACGGGAGGAAAGGTAATCATATTCTCTTCTAGGAGTTGTGACATTGTGTTGTGAAGGGTATCTGGTAAGGGAGTAAATTGTCTCTTAGGGTCCCCATAGCTAAAGGGTATCATGGCTTTAACAATAGCTACTTGGTTATTGAAATTTTAAGTTTTTTTTTTAGGGGGATTGAATTGAAGGAAACCTTTATTCTATTTTCTAAAAGGTTGGGAATTATTTTGGTTTATGGGCTTAGACTTCTCAGTATGGCTAGAAGTGGATTTCGTATCTTGACTACTAACCAAATTTTGATAATCACTGAGGGAAGTACACAAGTGCATAAAGGTGGGAAATTTCATCTTGGTAAGCTTGTCTTGTATTTTAGTTTACAATTTTTTTATGAAAATCTTTTGAAGGTGAGGATCGGGAACCTTGACATCAATTTGGGAATAAAGCAATTGGTAGCATGAGATAAAGCTGGTAATATTTTCATCTTCTTTTTGCTTACATCTCAAAAAATTGGCCAAGGTCATCTTAGGAGTCATATTCACTTGGAAATGGTTGAAAAATTCCTCAACAAGTTCATTGAATGAACAAATTGAGTTATTTGGTAACGAAGAAAACCATTCGAAGGAAGTATCTTTCAAGGACCTAGGGAAAAACTTAGCCAAGAGTTTATCATCAAGGACAAAGTCACTACATAAGGAGGTATAAGAATTAACATGGTTAGAAGGATCTCCCTTTACTCCATATTTCTTGAATCTAGGAACCTCTACACCTTGTGGCATCGGTGTTCGCAATATCTCCAAGGAACATGGACTGCATTTGACATAATATGTAGGTGGGCCATTTTGATTTATGTTGATGGTGGAAATTTGTTTTTGAAGGGATGAAAAAGTTTGGAAGATTTGATTTATGAGTGGTTCATTCCTTGTGTTATGAGATGGATGTGAAAATAGTGGAGGGGTATATGTGTTCAAGGGACAAGTGAATGGAATGGTTATAGGTGGTAAAGTGGTAGGAGATATGACGTGCGATGCCACAAAGGTGGGAAAAAACACACCAATTAAATATGACAAAATCTTGGTCATAAAATAGAGCTTAGCGTACAACCCAACATAAGTAACAAACTCATAAATCAACCCATTCGAAAGAACAACCTTAAACAAGAACTTGCAAACACATAACAATAGGAAAAATAGAACAAACCCCAACAAAATCATAAAAGTTTCAAGCCATAAGGGGTTCATACATAGACTTAGAACCCTTAGAAAGGAGGAGAAGAAATTTCTAACTGAAATAAAATACCACCGGGACATCATAAATAACTTTAAACATAGCCCAAATAAAGCCAATAAAACAAGAAAAATGCCAACACATGTTTGCTTCAGCTCCCAACTAAAGAGAGAAGCAAAGAAACAACTACGGATAAAAGAATAGAGGCCAATGAAGAAACCTTCTACAACTAGGAAGATCACAACAACAAGGAGAGTCTTAGTATAAGAACAAACATTAGGCACAACCCTCTTGAGACCCAATAAGTCCATGCATGGGAGTTGCATATAAATAACCCAAGAGTAGAAAAGAAAACACCCATCCAACACTTTGAAACAAAAACCCCAAAGAATGAGAAAACTAAGAAAAGGCCAAGCACCAAACAAACCCAGAATGACGACACCAACAGTCAGTCCCAAAAAGTAGTTCCCCATCAGGCTAACAGCCGTAACTAGCACCAAACCATGGCTTCCCAAGCAAACAAAAACAACCAACAGGCCCAAAATAGCGCAACCCAGGTCAAAGACAACATCTAGTACAATTCCACAACAACCCAATAGAACAACAAAAATAGTCTACCCAACAATCACAAACCACCCCCCTCTAAAAAATCATCACCATCCTCTCCAGAATCCTACCCAAATTTCAAATTTCCCCCTCTACTCTTCTCGCTCCCTCTCTACTCCATTGAATGTAATATTTCGATGTTAGGATATGGATGCAGTAGCTCAAGCATGGTGGCATTAACCAAAAAATTGCTCCAAAGACATCACTTATATTGATCATTATTGGTTTTTGGTTTCAACTCTTGATTAAAGTTTTTCTAAGTAATTAGAAGTTATTTCCTTTCTTAGAAAAACTTTAATCAAGAATTAAAACCAAAAGCCAGAAGCATTCAGTATCAGCGATATCTCTAGCTCACATTTATAGTTAATGCCACCATGTTGGAGCTACTACATCCATATCCTAACATAGCTCCAACAATGGCGTC
The DNA here is from genome assembly GCA_007115665.2 of Sequoiadendron giganteum. Lineage (NCBI taxonomy): Eukaryota > Viridiplantae > Streptophyta > Pinopsida > Cupressales > Cupressaceae > Sequoiadendron > Sequoiadendron giganteum. The sequence continues at coordinate 786,862,787 of CM021102.1, read as the reverse complement.
TATGGCATCATCCCTTTAAGTCGTCGAAGAGTAATAATGAACATTTGATAGTATTAAAATCCAAGAGACAAGTAATCTCTCTTGGATCAATAATCTACTAAGATAATTTCAAATGAATGAAAATTTGATAGATCAAATCTAGTAAACCCCATTATAGGATTCAAAGGAATTTATTTAATATTGTTATGTTAACTAAAAGTTAATTGTATCTCAAATGGTCAAGAGAGACATTATTTTAGAAACTAGGTTTTAGATGTTTAGGAAACAAGTAATAGTCATGGAGACTATTTACTTATTTTTTGTTCTTCCCTTGGTGGGTAGCATTCGTAGAGGAACTATCTATAAAAAAGGGGCCCTAAAAATGGTTGCATACCCACACAAAATTTTACATCAAACTTAGATTAGAAAATAGAAAGTTACATATTTTATGCCTTAATCCCATTTGAAAGAAGGGTATGTAGGTAGTTTGAGAAATGAAGGATGCTCCCAATAGATCAAGCATTTGGGGATGGGGTTTAAGAAATTTCTAAGAAAGATAATGCTAACTCAATTAGCCATACAAATATTATTCAATCAAAGAAATTGTCAATTCAAGGGAAAGGAAGAATATCCTAATCTAATATCAAGATAAAATACATTGTTTGTATACTCGGAAGGAATCTTGGATGGATTCGCTTGACTCCTCGAGGGCTTAGGCTGAACTCCAAGGTGTGAATCAAGCTACTTTTTTTTTTTACATACTCCTAAAGATGATGACCTCAATGCAATCCCAAGGGGGGTGTAGTCTTTAGTGAGTGACTCAAGACCTGGATGGTCTCGATGAGTCTAAGTCTCTAGCTCGAGAACATTCCTATCCTTTATGGATAGATGCCTACCCATTTGGGTAGATGCCTATCCTATATGGATAGAAGTACCTCAGTATAAAATTGAATAAACACATAATAAGATAATAATGAAGAAACATGAAAGACAAAAAATCAATGGTAAATTTTGGGTTTAGCAGTTTGGGTCTTCACAATAATTTGAAGGTATTTTCAGTTTGATTTCAATTCAATTCTATATTTATTGAGTTGTGTTTATGCTAAAAATGAAAAACTAATTTAATCTATAAATCCAAATCAAACTTTTAACATACCATCAATGAACAATCCACAGACAACAAACAAGTGGACATGCCTTGTCCTTGCCTCTCTAGTCCAAGACATCCTCGAGAAGCTAAAAGACATGCCACCAAAGGTAAAATCATAAAATATACAAAAGATCGACAAACAAACAAACATCATGTTTCAATGTGGAACTGATTCTTCTCATAGTTCCTGTATTTGGTTGGATTTGAAAGAGGGATTGATAGGTATGTTGTAATGTTTGTTTGATTGTCAATCATGGTGTGTTTTGGTTTTGTTGAAGTTCAAAGCTATGCAGAGATCTGAAAGTACCATTGTTTTGGAGTTATGCGAATTTTTTTCGATTTTCAAAATATTTGATATCTTTGGATTTTTGGAATGTTTGATTTTTTTAGATTTTTGAAATATTGATTTTTTTTCAGATTTTAGAAATATTTGATTTTTTGGATTTTCTGAATATTTGATTTTTTTGTATATATTGAAATATTTGAATTTTTTTATGGATTTTCAGAATATTTGAGTTTTTTAGATTTTCAGAATATTTGATTTTTTTAGACTTTTTAGAGTTTTACAATAGAATGAGCAGATAGATAGAGAGGATAGTTTTCTTTGATTGTGAGATGCTAAGTATCCCAACCCATAGCTAAGGTTGAGGAAATGCCCCAGTGAGGGATATGACCAACCTAGTATGCATGGCAAAGTGAGCAAGCAGGGGGGGATGCCAAACAGTTCACAAGCCATGGTGAGTGTAAAAAGGCTATTATGAAGTGGAGAGTGAATGGAAATGGGATAGAAAGATCAAGTGGAGCTCCAAAGTAAAGAGGAGAAAATCCTCTACACATGGTGTCAATTTCTCTTTTTTCACCATGTTACTTGCTCAAGGTGCCACTAAAGTGGTTCTCACCATTGAATGAATTGATTTCTCTTTGTTTTTGAATTTTTTTCAAGACTTTTTTCCATTTTTTGTATTTTTTCCAAGACTATTTTCCATTTTTTTTGTATTTTTTAGGATTTTTTAAAAAAATTTAAAAATTTTCAAGACTTTCAAAGAGCATACTTTCTAAAGTACTCAGGTATAAAACCTATGAATGTGCATACTATTGATGGGATCACTGAGCAATTCACCTTTTTGAGTAGATAACTAGTATGCCCTTGATCCTTACACAATAGTGATAATGTATGGACCCAACCAGTTAGCCTCATATCTGTATGACCATGTCGGATGAAGAGATATGAAAGGTGTGTATGATGGATCCAGAGGATGACTGATGTAGTGGGTGAAGGGAGTTAGGGTATGATTCCTAATGTGCACAATACATGGGCAATCAAGCTTCACATGAAAATGAGTTTGGGAAACCAATGAGTTATAGTACATGAAGGGGTTGTCATTAAAGGTCCATTGAAGAGCATCACCAAGGGAGATGGAATGATATGATAAATGAGCGAATATGGATGGATTTGGAAGAATGTATGAATTGGGTGAAAAGGATGAAAATGGAGACTTAGGATCAACAAGCTCTTCTTTTGAAATTCTAAGTTTTGATAAATGCCCCCCATTATTTTAAATGGAGAGGCATAGTTGGAGATCAATTCTTTCTTACTTTCATTCTTTTGATAGATGGTCCTAGTTATTTTTGATGAAGGGGTATGATTAGAGACCACTTTGTGCTTACTTTCATTTTTATTTTTAATTTTTTCTTTGACTTGTCCAATAGATTTTTATTTTGGCTAAATGACTTTTCTTCATCTTTCTTTCTGCGTAGGCTTTCTTTTGATTCTGGATCTCCATTTGAAAAGGCATGTTTACCTTTGATTCTTGAATTGCATCCTTTTTATTTTCTTTGGGTGATACTTATTGATCCATGTCTATGAGGTGGATGGATGTGAGTGAGATGGATGAGATAGATGAAGTGCTGAGAATGTGCACATTCATGAAAAAGGTTCGTAATGCATTCAATGGATTCTTCAAGACTATCCTTTTTGGCACTCTTAACATCATAGGAAGCTTGCAAATCCTTAACAAGCTGGCAAGAAGACTCAGTAGAGGAAACGGTAGGGGATGCATACCCTAACCCAGTATGGTCAAAATGGAAGAATGATGGTTCAGAAGATGGAGAGGGATAATCTTGGATATCTTCAATAAGGTCATGATCAAAAAGTGGATTATCATAGATATCATGGATATGAAAATCTTAAGTGGAAGAAGTTATGGAAAAGGTAGGTGTATCATCAAGATCCCAAAAGGTTTTAATCCAAGCACGACCATCTTTTTGCATTCCTTTTGCAATTGTCTTCACATCATTATTGGAAGTCTAACCCTTCTTAACGAAATTAGCACTGTCTTTTATTGGTAAATTATCCATACGATATTCTCCACATCCCACATCATGGATTTGGACCTTGGGGTTTGATGGTATGGTAAATAAAGTGGATGTTGTTAAGAACTCATGATCAACATATGCTTGAGAAGGAAGTGCTTCATGATTTCTTGGGATTGTGATTTCATTTTTAGGGCTTAGACTATTACAATACCTAAAAAGATCTGGATCTCCTTATATTATGATTTCAACACCATTTTATGGAAATTTAATGCATTGATGGTATGTAGAAGGTACCGCTTTCATTGCATGAATCCATGGCCTTCTAAGGAGGATGTTATAGGTTAGAGGGAGATCAAGAACTTGACAAACCACATCCTTTACCACATGCCCAAACTTTATTGATAAAGCAACTAAACCTTTAGATGAGTTTTCCTCTTCATCATATGCTTTTATGGTAATCCTTTTCCTTGGATAAACTACATTTTTAGAGAACCCTAATTCTATGATCATTTTTTTAGTACAAATATTAAGACCCACTCCTTTGTCTATTACAACTCACTTAATCTTAACTTTGTAGATAAGGACTTCAATATGTAAAGGAACATTATACGGTTGTTGGATGGACGAATCATCATTCTCAGTAAAGGTGAGAGTGTGAGGAGAGGTGATGTGTCCCACCATAACTTGGAATTGATTGACATGTAGGTCTATAGGCACTATAGCAGTAGCAAGCACTTTATCTAGGATAGGTTTATGCTTAGGAGATAGGCATAGCAACTCAAGTATAGAAATTTGTGTAGGCATTTTACCTAAATTCTCTATGAGGTTGTATCATGAAGTTCATGCAATAGGTTTTGAATTGGGACCTCTAAGGGGGTAAACTCACAAAAGTGGTTTACAATTCGAGTGAGGAAGGAAAAGTTGCAAAAAATAACCCCATGCAAAAAAAAATATTTTTGGGGTTCGAATGAACTATTTGGTTTGAGCGAACCCATTAACTATTGGCCCCTCATTTACCATTCAAATAAAGCAAAGAAAATTGTAAAGGAAAGGGGGTTCACTTGAACCCCCCTTTTCCCCCCTTCTCCCCCTTAGGCACCAAAAAAGTCAAGAATTTTGCACTTCAAAGCTCGGGTTGAGGATGAAAATGGGGGAGACTTCACATAATCAACTAGATGACGGTAGTCCTCAGAACAATCTATCCAACGAATATAATTTTGATATGTTTTTGTTTTATTTTGTATTTGTTTTTTTAGTTTTATTAAACATAGGTTTTTCACTGAAAATCAAGCTTTTTGTTCTACACATGTGAAAAAATAGCAGATTATCAAAAAAATTGAAAAAGATGAGTGCACCAAATATTGAAGTCCTTGATCCAACAAAAAAAAATTCAATTTCGATACATACAAGAAAACGTTATGTTGTATATGGTCCACCTATGTCTAAATTGTAACTCGTTTGACTTCGAAACTTGATTAAAGAAAAAATATTTAATAAAACACTTTGAGACTAATTGGAAGCACTAGATATTTTATTTAATAATCTAAATTTGAAAAAAATAGAATTTTATCCTTCATGGAAAAAAAATTATGTTGTATACAGTGAGCATCACTCCTTAAAAATGTTATTTATTGAAAAACACTAGTTTTCGAAGGAGATGGAAAAATAAATGTAATCTAATTCCAAAAAAAATGAAAAAAATATATTTATAATCTACACACAAAATGTCACAAATCACTAGTTTGCGTCATCTTCAAATTCCTCATAGTTTAGCCGCTATAGGTGCCCGAAAGTGAAGATTTAGTTAGAAAAAATTATTTCATGTCCAATTTGACCAAAAAATGTAAACCAGTATTGTGAGATCACCCAAGGGTAATTGTGCCTCTATGGGTAGTAACATTGCAATCAAGTTCTTTTCCTTTTATAATGAAAGTGTTCACATGATTATCAACCTCACTAATGTTAGTTATGATATAGTCATACTTATCGGTAGTATATTTCACACCATCACTAGATTCAAGAGCCTTTCCTTTATCCATGTCATGCTTAAGGAAAGGGTTTTTAAACATCTCACGATCAGATTTACCAGAAGGAGTGTGTCCATCAACTTCTATCTTACTATCATCAATAAGGTCATGTATCAGATGTCAAAATTTATTACAACTGTTAGTCTTATGTCCTTTGTGTCTATGACAATCACAAAAGTGATCCTAATTCCACCATGGGGGTTTGACTTGTGGATTATATTATTTCATCTTAGGTAGCATTATAAGATTATTTTCAAGGAGTTATTTTAATGTGGATTCAAGCGATTGTCCCAATGATGTAAAATTTCATTTAGGGAAGCTTCTTTATTTTTCTTTTCCTTTTTCTAGAGATGAACCTTTGAGGTTGTAGATAGGTGATAATGTTTTAGTCATTTTCGAATCAACAACTATCATTGACCACATTCTTGTTCTTAACCCAAAAAGGTGTCTTGTTTCTTGAGCTTGATTTTTGATTTTTTTGATTTTTAAGTTTAATAGTTCCATCCAGGGAAAACTTTAGTGGCGAATCTTCGCCAATTGGTGAATAATTGAAATTGGGACCTCCAGAAATGGCGAATAGTACAAGATAAAAATGATGATGAATCACTAGGTTTTTACAAAAAAAAAAATTGCGTCTCAATTAATTCGCCTATGTATTATATTTTAAATGAGATGCCATTGGATATGATTTGGCAACAATTTATACTATAATCACAAATATCGATTATATTCGCTAGTAATATTATATTACTACCATTAATTTTGGGGAAATATCGCCACATTAATAAATTATCATTTAATTTCAAGGACATTTTAGCTTTGAATAAGGCTTTTATTTATTTCCATCAAATCATTGCTTAACTTTTTAATCAGATGGCAACAGGTTGATTCTGCGGCCTAATACACACATGCCTTTGAAAAGGCTTGTTGAGGCCCGAAATTTGTTTTGGGCCACACAATTAAATCTAATCTTGTGGCCCAAAAAAAATTTCGGGCCTCAACAAGCCTTTTAAAAGGCATGTGTGAATTATGCCGCAGAATCAACCTGCAGCCGTCCGATTAAAAAGGTAAATTGCTAATCAATGGTAATATTTAAACTTTTCATTTATTCTTAATTTTAAAGTGAGATTTTTAAAAAACACTTAATCCGTGTCTTCTCCAATGCACTTTTGATAGCGAATTTATGCTTGGTGGCGAGGGGCTTTGCCCCTCGACCCCGCCTGTATCGCAACAGGAGCGCATCGGGGCCGCTGTCCCCGAACCCCGCAAGGGGGTGTTTCCCGCTTGACCCCCACAAGGGGGATTTGGCCCCTTGACCCCGTCAGTGGCTGCCGCCCCCAGGCCCCTACTTCAATATTACAAAAAACAAAAAAAAATATGGGGGAATCGCATTGACCAACTATGCAAAATTTAAAGGAGAGATTCGCCATTGTCATTAATATTTTTAGTGAATATTCACTAGGATTCGCCAAGATTTTACAAACTTTTTTATAATGTGCATAGATTCACCAAAAAAAAAAAATCAAATATAAGGAAAGATTCGCCAGGATTTAACACCTTGGCTGAGGGGGGGGGTTTCTTAAAGTTATCCCTAGTTCCATCATCGATGGGAGTTTTTTCGATTCAAAATCCCATTTCTATGACTTCATCAAATGAATCCAAGCATTTGAGACAAAATTACTTTCCAATTTCCTTGTTCAAATTTTGACAAAAGAGGTCAACCAATTCTTTTTCTAGAATGGTATAAGGTAATCGTTTTGTTAAATGTCTCCATCTTTGTAAAAATTACACAAAAGATTATCCTTGTTTTTGTTTGGTGTTAAAAAGGTTTGTCATAGTCACTTTAAGTTCATGGTTGAAACTATAATTGGAGACAAATTTAATAGCTAGTTCTCGAAAATATTTGATGGTCAGGGGTAATCGTGAAAACCATTCCATAGCTTCTCCTCCTAGACTGCGAGGGAATAATCTCATAAAGTATCTCATCAATTGCAAATTCCAAGGTAGCAGCACAAAATTCTCTTAAGTGGTATTTACGATCTCCTTTTCCATTATATTTATCAAGTCTTGGTATGTCCTAGTGACTAGGAAAAGGTGGAATTGGTATGCTCAGATCAAAAGGATAAGGACATATATCTTCAATGGAGAACTTGTGGGATGATGTTTTACTGTTCTTGAGAGTGTCCAATTCTTATCTCAATGCTCTAAGCTCATCCAAAATATGATTGTTTGTAGGTACAAGTTTTGACGTCTTCAAAGATCTCTTGTAACCAAGTTGTAAATAAAAGGGTTGTGATCTTTGATTCTATCCTCATTTTTTTTTTTTTGTACGCTTAGGTTCACTAGATTCATTTTTGTCATTCATCGTGAGTAAGGATATGTCAAAATCAGGAAGTAGTTTGATTCCATCATCAACAAGGGCCTTGAAGTATTGTTGTAGATTACGTTTGACTACCTCTATAAGCAATTTAGTGAATATATGATCATTAAGTGCATCTTCTATATGGGATTGGGTTATTTCTTCATTGTCCATTTCATTTTTTTCACTAGTTGTAACACTAATGTGATCTTCCCCATCAAATTGTTTTCCCCAAGGGTTCCCCTCTTATTGAAAAATGTTTACTCTTGTTCTAGGGATCATGGGCTACTATTTTGATCTTCAACCAAGGAACAGATAATGTATGAGACCTAAGATTAGGATGTGAATCTAAGATGATATATGAGAATGGTATGGTATGATAAGCTTAATATGATAAGAATGCAAGAGCTCAAGTCAACTCTAGGTCCAAAGCCAATTATGAAGCAAATCTTTACCTATGCTATGATGGATAGGCACAAGGATAATTGATCAAGAGAGGGTATGTAGGGGATGATGAACTCCAAGAGGATTTACCTACTCAAAGATTATGACATGTTACCTAACTCAAGTATGATGAACCGAAGTGATTCGGGTGACTAATAGCCAAAGGTTTGATTTCAAGACCTAGGAAGAGCAATCCAAGCTAAAGGTTTGTTTGACCAATAATGGATATGCAAGGGCAGACGGTATGCAAGGACCATGCAAAATGTAAGGGTTGAAAAATTAAAACTTGAAAAATGATGCCCCCAAGAGATTTAAATGATAGGTTGATTTTGGATGTTTTTGTTGTTTGACTTGTGGATAAGTTTTGAGATTCACAAGATAATTGTGGTGTTTGATTGTGACTATTTTTTTTTAATTGTGAATGTTGTTTGACTATTACAATTGGGATAAAAGCATATTCAAGTACAAATCCTAGGTTGGCAGAGACAATATTTGTTAGATTCCCACTGCGGATAAATTTGAACTGCACTTATTTAGAGTGGATAGCTTAGAAGTTTGGTGGCACTGGCTCCCCCTTACATGACACACACTACTCGAGCACACCAAAATTAGAATTCCCAAAGACCCGAAGATCTCAAGGAACTTTATATCTCAACTTTGAATTGCGAGAATGTGAGACGACTTCAGTGGCCCAACCTCCTGCACCAACAAATAGAAATATTTTGGCTACTACAATAGTTGGTTCTTAGTAAGGGCTTTCGCTCAAGTGGCCATACAAGCAGCGATTCACTCCAGTTAGGAGGCCTCCCAAACTATAGAGGTTACGCTCTACAAGTTTTTATGCACCAAAAGGGTACTGAGGGAGACATTCATTGGTATGACACATCCACACCTATTTCTCATGACTTTCATCACAAACACATTTTTTATATAGCAATTCGAAAATAGATTGGACTTAGCTTGTTCCCACTTGGGTTGTTCCCTCTCACAAATGAGAGGAAGGCCCTCTAGGAAAAGAAAAATTGAGTGTCACTAACACTTTTCTCTTGCACCCAAAACCATGAAAGCCAAGGGAGAGGATAGTGTGTGTTAGCAATAGGTCCACTCAATACATGCACAAGCATGCCAAACACAAAAAAATAAATTTTTTTTTAAGCACCAATCAAAGTGTTTGCTATACTAAAAGACAATCAGTTTTAAAAATTAAATCTTCAAGAAACATCCTGCACCAAATGTCATTAGTAGTTTCAAGCCCCCAATCTTCGGCAAATGTGTATTCAAGTTTTCATAATTCTTTGACATGTGAACCTCCAAAAATTGAGTCAACACGAATTAGCTACAAAATCAAAAGTAAACTAAGAAAGAAAAATAACATTAATCTAAAATTAACAAACAAAATTGATCTAGACTAACTATCAAAAATCACCTTAATCTAATTTAGTCCTAATTAATCTAAATCTAAACTAATCTAAATTTTCCTAAATCGAAATTAAAATTAATTTATACTATCAAAATTAATAACTAATCTAAACTAACAAAATTAATCACTAAAATCAAAATGACAATTAGAAATCGTTTCATGACGACAATGAAAATAAAAAACCGTTTCAGGCCGACTTGTTGTTTATGGTCGTCACACTCAGCACCTGATCTCAAATACCTAGCAACAAATATTATTAGGCAAATAAATATTCATGATGAGCATATGCAATTAAAACACCATATCTGGTATGTTGATTAATCAGGCAAACATGTTCAGTGCAGCATGCAAAATATAGAATCAGACAAATATTTTCAGTTTCAAATAAAAGAAGCATTAAATTATGAAACTAGGCATTGTTTGAAACTAGGCATGCACTTTCAGTTTCAATGTGGAGGAAGTGTTGTAGGTGGAGTTTATATGATGGCAGTTTACACTATGCATGGGGGAATGCTTATTGTGGAATGTAATCAACCAAGTGACTGGTAATAACTTGCTTCCAAAGTACCAATACAAGACACCTTCAGATCTCACATTCATAGTCAAAATCTTACCATCGTTGCAAGCACAAAGGGCTAGGGTTTCTCCTTTTCCACATGCCCTATCTTTTCAATTCCAAACAAAGGAATAAATGACTATTTTGGCCTCTTTGTAAAATTTTCTTCCTTTAGTTCTCTACAAAGACTTCAAATTTTTCATCTTTTCTATTGTAACTCACTTCAAGCCTCAAAATTAATTAAAAGTTGTCCATTTTACCTCTCTTCATTTAGATTTTTGGTATAAAATCTATTTATGTCCATTTTCAAATGCATGTTCTCTATCTTTATATGTTATATTTTTATTTTGAATTCATTAGAAAATATAAACTATGGGTTATTTCTTTCCCTCTTAGAATCTATTAAAAGCCTATCCCTCATACAACTTCAAAAAAATGATATAATAGAAGACTATGTAAGTTACATTAGGATTTTCATTATTTCTTTGTGTTATAGTAAGTAGGAAGAAACACTCTCTAATCATGATGCATCGTCATCTCCTTCTATTTTTTTCTCTCTTCCATTTACCTTTGTAATTTGATAGAATAACGTTAGTCTTAGAGTTACTTAGTTTTAGGTTGGACTAAACTATTTCACTTACATTAGAAAGGAATTCAAAGTCCTTTGAAGGTTCAATCTTCAATGCAGGGTCTCACACTTGAAGATCAATACCATGTTTCACTAGAATACTAAACTATAAGTTCATTAGGGTGTAATTCCAAGTGAAAGTAGTTTATAGCACCCCCAATGGGACCAAATAAATTAAATTTACTTCATCCTATTGAAAATGTGGTGTTTCTCTCAACCTTTTCAGCCTTAAAGAGGCATCTTACTTAGGAGAAATAAATAGGCTCTAATAATAATTGTTGGAAAACTATATCCCTATCCAAATATGACTTCAATGGATGAGCTAGAAGGCTTGGAATATAGTAACATGAAAATCTAAAACATATATGCAAATCTAAAAATTAAGTTGTCTTAATATGGAATTACCATTATTAGATTTATCATCTTTATGGTGCTAAAATCGGCCAACATAACAAGCTTATAAACACTACCTTATATGAACTTATAACAACAATATATAAAGAATAACATCACCATAAGATAGATGAATGGAGGCACCAATCATCAACACAAAAGAATCACACAACACCTAATTTACGTGGAGAAACCCTTGCAGAAAAAACTCCACCAAGAATAGAGGCCAATTATGCATTATCTTTAAATAAATAAGATTACAATACATTCACTTCCATTCTCCTCTTTTCCTTCAATATGGAAGCACCTTTATACCTGTGAATAGCCTCCTTATGCCTCAACCTGTCCATGTTCTTGTGGCACCCTGCCTTTTCGTGATCTTATTGAGTCTACGCATCTTTGATGGTTCTTGACCAATGTTTTATGTGCTTCTAAGTTAGATATTATTCATGAGTTTATGAATGATGGTTGTTCCTATACATCACTAATGTTCATATTTTTATGATATAGTTAACTTACTAATTCTATCTAAATAATGGTTTTTTATGATTTCTATGTGATAACCAAATGAGTTCCTTCATTTATTATGTAAGTATGGGTTGATCAAGATGTTCAATTATGATGGGTTATTGGGTATTTATGGTTAGTAATAGTATTGCTATGTATAAAAGATGGATTTTATTATGTGTTAGGGGATGTTGAGATGAATTTTTTATTACCTTTGGATGGAATTATTATTAGGTGATTTCATAATATGGATGTGTAAGTAGATGTAGGGATGAAAATTGTATATTGTTACTTGTGTAGATGATTGGATTGGATTTTCTAGTTGAATATTATTCTTGAATTGATATTTTACATATGGGAGTTGCTTTGACTATTATTGTTTATATGTTGTGCTAAAACTTTTTTGGTTGAGTAAATAGGTCATATTTGGCCATTGTTGATTTGTGTCACATAGCTATTTCCATTATCTTACCCCTGTGAATTTTTTTATCTTGTCTAGGACATGTAACCTATTTTTGTGAAACATTGTTTTGTGTGTTATAGCCTGGGTTGTGTGTATATGTAAGAGTTTATTTTATTAATCCCTTGAGTTATCTTTTAATATGTTTACATTTTTTATGATTTATAGATTTCTTATGTGGTTTTTATTGTTTAAAAAGTCCCCTAGGTGATAGAATTATAGGTTAGGGGTCATTTTATGTTATAAAACCCCTTAAATAAAATTTAGAACCCACTCTATTTACCTACTTTTGAAAAGTGGCGAAAATTAGAGTTGGTTGGGTAGTTGGGTGGTTAAGGAAAGGTAGTTCTTTTTCTCCTTCTATATATTATTTCTCCTTGAGTGGAGAAGGGGCTTTTCCTTTTGTTTATTCTTTTTTCTTGGATGTTTTCTCTTTTGGGGAGGAAAATTATTGGTGGGGAAAGAGATAAGGATAGATGCAAGAAGAATGGAGGAGAGGGGCTTAGAGAAGGAGATTCTTTCACATATTGGATAATAAAACTCTTGGTAAGGTCTACCCTGTTTTTAGATCCTAGTTAAGGTGTAAATGAATGTTTTGGAATGCTAGTTCTGATTTGAAATCTTTGTGAGATTTAATTTCAGTTCCTTTTTGTGATATTTGTTAAAATTTTGTGTTTTTATTTGTCTTGGGTTTGAGTTCCATGTTGTTCAAGTCATACATAAATAACCATCTATGCCATGAATCAAAGATATGGGCAGTGCTTCTCAACTGTTACAAATATTGCAAATATTTAACTGCAAATACAATGGAAAACGATACTGCAAGATAATATGCTCATTGCTTTGACATTCAAATAAGCTTTGTAACATAAACCAAAATACAATAGAAAATGATTCTACAAATATAAACCAAAATATTTAAGGAAACTGTAAATACAAATGATTTTGCAAGATAATGTGCTTATTATATGCTCAGTCCAACGATTACAGGTGAAACTATTTGCCTAAGCATCCTTCACATCGGGTTCATCATTATGTTTATGCTGAAAATGAAAAAAATTGATTTAATCTATAAATTCAAATCAAAGTTTCAACATACCATCAATGAAGCTATTCTAAAATGAAGACAAATTTAAAAACATAAAACTACACTACAAAAACAAAAACATATGCATTCAAAAGAAAACTAGCTCCATTGTTTCCTATCATCAAGATCTTGATTTATACATTTAGTGCTCTCAGATTTTCACAAGCACAAATGCAACAAAAAGCTATAATGAATGGCTAGTGAGGATCGGATATGCTATTAAAATTGAATATGTGTGTGTATGCATGCTTAGTGGTGAGAAGAAAGAGGGATTTTATAGATGCCCTCATGGGGTAGATTCAAATTGTGGGAGAAATGTGGGATTAAAAGAGTGCAATGGAAAAATGAATGTTTATCCCATATTGCTTAATCAAGTGCAATTGATTAAAATGAAAGAAATAAATGGGTGACTCTATGATATAATGAAGGTTTAAGAGTTTAGAATAAAGTGGATTTGTGAATTAATGGATGATTAAATGCATTTAATATATTTGAATGATTTAATGAAATATGTAAATGGATAAAGATTAATGTGAATTGAATGCATGGATATTTTAATGATTATGCAAATGAAGTAATATGAAATGGATAAATGCTTATAATATTTTATTTGAATAAATAAAAGAAAGCATTAAATTAATTAATTAATTAGATAATAATATCCATTTAATTAATATACGAAAAATAGGACGATTGTGAGGAATTGTTTTGAATGTCTACAAGTTGTAGAGCCCATTTCTATCAGGAAACCATCTTTGGGACACATTTTAGTATATTTCATTTGAGTTTCTCTACAAAACCTCTTATCATTCATCAATGTAGGTCTCGAAAAATGATTTTTTGAGGGATTTATCATGGCATAGATTAGATTTTTATGCACATTCATTAGTCACTTATAAAGAGTTATGGCTTAGGTTTCTCCTTTTCCATGTGCCCTATCTTTTCAATTCCCAACAAAGGAATAAATGACTATTTTGGCCTCTTTGTAAAAGTTTCTTCCTTTAGCTCTGTACAAAGACTTCAAATTTTTCATCTTTTCTATTGTAACTCACTTCAAGCCTCAAAATTAATTAAAAGTTGTCTATTTTACCTCTCTTCATTTAGATTTTTTGTATAAAACCTATTTATCTCCATTTTCAAATGCATGCTCTCTATCTTTATATGTTATATTTTTATTTTGAATTCATTAGAAAATATAAACTATGGGTTATTTATTTCCCTCTTAGATTCTATTAAAAGCCTATCCCTCATACAACTTCAAAAAAATGATATAATAGAAGACTATGTAAGTTACACTAGGATTTTCATTATTTTTTTGTGTTATAGTAAGTAGGAAGAAACACTCTCTAATCATGGTGCATCGTCATCTCCTTCTATTTTTCTCTCTCTTCCATTTACCTTTGTAATTTGATAGAATAGCATTAGTCTTAGAGTTACTTAGTTTTAGGTTGGACTAAACTATTTCACTTACGTTAGAAAGGAATTCAACGTCCTTTGAAGGTTCAATCTTCAATGGAGGGTCTCACACTTGAAGATCAATACCATGTTTCACTAGAATACTAAATTATAAGTTCATTAGGGTGTAATTCCAAGTGACAGTAGTTTATAGCAGCCCCAATGGGACCAAATAAATTAAATTTACTTCATCCTATTGAAAATATGGTTTTTCTCTCGACCTTTTCAGTCTTAAAGAGGCATCTTACTTAGGAGAAATAAATAGGCTCTAATAATAATTGTTGGAAAACTAGATCTCTATCCAAATATGAAAATGGATGAGCTAGAAGGCTTGGAATATAGTAACATGAAAATTTAAAACATATATGCAAATCTAAAAATTAAGTTGTCATAATATGTAATTACCATTATTAGATTTATCTTCTTTATGGTGCTAAAATCAGCCAACATAACAAGCTTATAAACACTACCTTATATGAACTTATAACATCAATATATAAAGAATAACATCACCATAAGATAGCAGAATGGAGGCACCAATCATCAACACAAAAGCATCACACAACACCTAATTTACGTGGAGAAAACCTTGCAGAAAAAACTCCACCAAGAAGAGAGGCCAATTATGTATTATCTTTAAATAAATAATATTACAATACATTCACTTTCATTCTCCTCTTTTCCTTCAATATGGAAGAACCTTTATACCTGTGAATAGCCTCCTTATGCCTCAACCTGTCCATGTTCTTGTGACACCCCGCCTTTTCATGATCTTATTGAGTCTACGCATCTTTGATGGTTCTTGACCAATGTTTTATGTGCTTCTAAGTTAGATATTATTCACGAGTTTATGAATCATGGTTGTTCCTATACATCACTAATGTACATATTTTTATGATATAGTTAACTAACTAATTCTATCTAAATAATGGTTTTTATGATTTCTTTGTGATAACCAAACGAGTTCCTTCATTTATTATGTAAGTATGGGTTGATCAAGATGTTCAGTTATGATGGGTTATTGGGTATTTATGGTTAGTAATACTATTTTTATGTATAAAAAATGGATTTTATTATGTGTTAGGGGATGTTGAGATAAAAAAATTATTACCTTTGGATGGAATTATTATTAGATGATTTCATAATATGGATGTGTAAGTAGATATAGGGATGCAAATTGTATATTGTTACTTGTGTAGATGATTGGATTGGATTTTCTAGTTGAATATTATTCTTGAAATGATATTTTACATGTGGGAGTTGATTTGACTATTATTGTTTATATGTTGTGCTAAATCTTTTTTGGTTGAGTAAATAGGTGAGATTTGGCCATTGTTGATTTGGGTCACATAGCTATTTCCATTATCTTACCCCTGTGACATTTTTTATCTTGTCTAGGACATGTAACTCATTTTTGTGAAACATTGTTTTATGTGTTATAGCCTAGGTTGTGTGTATATGTAAGAGTTTATTTTATTAATCCCTTGAGTTATCTTTTAATATGTTTACTTATTTTATGATTTATAGATTTCTTATGTGGTTTTTATTGTTTAAAAAGTCCCCTAGGTGATAGAATTATAGGTTAGGGGTCATTTTATCTTATAAAACCCCTTACATAAAGTTTAGAACCAACTCTATTTACCCACTTTTGAAAAGTGGCGAAAATCAAAGTTGGTTAGGTAGTTGGGTGGTTAAGGAAAGGTAGTTCTTTTTCTCCTTCTATATATTCTTTCTCCTTGAGTGGAGAAGGGGCTTTTCCTTTTGTTTATTCTTTATTCTTGGATGTTTTCTCTTTTGGGGAGGAAAATTATTGGTGGGGAAAGATATAAGGATAGAGGAAGGAAGAATGGAGTTTCACAAATTGGATAATAAAACTCTTGGTAAGGTCTACCCTTTTTTTAGATCCTAGTTAAGGTGTAAATGAATGTTTTGAAATGTTAGTTCTGATTTGAAATCTTTGTGAGATTCAATTTTGGTTCCTTTTTGTGATGTTTGTTAAAATTTTATGTTTTTATTTGTCTTAGGTTTGAGTTCCATGTTGTTTAAGTCATACATAAATAACCATCTATGAGTTTAAGGTGATGAAATGAAATGGGTGACTACAAGTTGTTGTATTGTGAAAGGGTTGGAAGTGTGAATGTTATGTGCTATTTATGTATTGGGAAATATATGTGAAAATTATTTGTTATACTTGGAAGGGATATGTGACCCTAGCTCAGTGGTGGATTGAATCTCAATCCTATGGTTGGGTGGAGAGACCATTGGCCTTTGTGTTTTGTCTTTTTTTTAAGGTTTAGGTGTGAATATCTAGAGATTACATGGAAAATATCTCAAAAATAGGAGGATGCATGTGATTCATCATGAAAATTGGAAGGATTTTCAAAATTCTTGAGTAAAATTGTATATAGTTTGTTTATTATTTAAAGAAAGTAGACTAGGTTGTGTTAGTTTGTGTATAATATTAGGAAGAATAAGACAAAAAAATGGATTTGGATATTCCTTGTTAATTCAATCTTGCCTAAGGAGGAAGGTTCAAACTTCCATTGTAATGGTCCCTTAGTGAATGTAAAAGAATAGTAGGGATTTAATATATATATATATATACATACATCTTGCATATAAACATCTAAAATTGGTCAAAATATAATATTATGGTACTTGAAGGTGGAATTGTAACCATCTTGTAAACTAATATAAATTTAAAAAGAGAGAATATTACTTAGTTTCTACTAGCGAAATTGTTAAATATTTTTTAATCATTTACTAAACAAACAGAAGTTTGAGAAAAATAGTTAGATAACTATGTATATATATGTGTGCGAGTGTCTAAATGTAAATGTGTATGTAAAAATTTTATATATAAAAATAAATAATATTTAATGTATGTATATCTATATATGTATGTATAAGATATCTTATATATAATTCTAATATTCTATAATACATTTTTATAAATAAACATTAACCAATGATTAATAATTAATAACTTCTTAAATAGAAAAATACAATACTGAAATATTATAGTAATCTAAGTATATAATTTGTATAAAAATTATACATTAAAAATGTATATAATATAAATCATCTTATATAAAGTTAATATAAAAGATATACACATATTTTATAAAAATAATAATTAGATTTTAAAATAAATGAAAAAAAGTGAAACCTGACCAAAGCGGGGCCAACCTGCTTACACAAGCTACCCCTACTTTGGTGCCCATGAGGATCT
The DNA here is from genome assembly GCA_007115665.2 of Sequoiadendron giganteum. Lineage (NCBI taxonomy): Eukaryota > Viridiplantae > Streptophyta > Pinopsida > Cupressales > Cupressaceae > Sequoiadendron > Sequoiadendron giganteum. Next base: position 786,844,774 of record CM021102.1, on the reverse strand, counting down.
GTGAGCTTTCATGGAGCCCCAACTTCCCTTAAGGGGTCATCACTCCGTGAGGGTCATCGACTCCATGGTATATTGGGTGGAAAGAAACAAATGCAAAAAAATATTTATATTTTTTTATAAAATTTAAAACAAAAAAAATGGACACTAATTTGAATTACACATAGGCACAAGATCTAGAAATAACTCCAATATGTTCTCTAATAATATAATGGTAAACTTTATGAGAACCCTACAATTATATATATAGGTACATGTATGTATATATATATATATATATTCAATCTGGAAAACAACATCTATATCTTCAACCTGCAACTTTAGAACAATTAGATGGTTCAAATTAAAATAGATGAGTCAATTGGAAACTAAGGGTTACTTAAATTGAATTAGGAACCTAAACAAATCAAAAACAAATATATGGATTTTTGCAAATGTTGGAATTGTTGTAATAAATTTCTCAATACAACCTTGAAACATCTAAAACTTTAGATAATCACTATAAATTAGTAGAAAAATTCATTATCCATGATCTTTATTGTATAAATAATTTTATTTTAATAATATTTGTGTTCACTTAAAATTAGTGACATAATGTTCATTGGTATTTGATAGATAGTGATTTAATAAGTTGGAAGGTTTAGCATTGATTAGATATTTCCTTGTATGTTTATACTTTTCTTGTTAAATTCATAAGCAATGCCTAAATATCAAATTTATTTTTGGCAACTTGATTCACAATACTAGTCACTTAGGCATACAATAAAATTTGTAAATTATCATTTTAATTATTAAACACACTTAGTTATCAATTTTCATCTCACCTAGGTTAAAGTACTACCATTTAACATGAACCTAGTAATAATTTTCATCAAAATATTATCAATTTAGCCTTGCTTAACAAGCTCTTCAAATTATCTTTAGAAATATTTTTTTCTCTATGACTCATTAAACATAAGTGATTATCATTGAATCGACCTTAGTTATTATCGTAGAATGGATTATCATTATTTGAAGGTATTAGGTTTTTATTCTCCTATTTGACTTACATTAGAAACCAATGTATCATTTGATCTTAAATTTCAAGAATGCTTTGGCAATTAAGTATGGTTGGTGAGTTAGTAAGTTCATATAGTTTAGGAGATATTATTTAATAAGAAAGACCTATTTTTACTTCTATTTAATTCATGGAGAAGAACATCTAGTGAAGGAGCACATGGGCAGATAGGTGATCAACACCAACAAAAATATTGTTGGTCTTTTTTTCATAATTCTGGTTTAACTTGGTTTGATTCTCCTCTTGTTCTAGTCAATGCCTAAACCTCTTAAACTTGATACTTTAACGAGATATGGAAGAAATGTTCTCATGTAATGTTAAGCAAATGTAATTGGCTTCTGTAAGGTCAATCTGTTCGACTTTTTCCAACATTCTCATGATCTCAATCATAAGCTTGTGAGATTTTATCAAAGGTTGTATTTGGAACTGCCTTGTTTGACATGTATGTGAGATGTGAATGCATAAATTGAGAGCATGATTTGTTTAACCAAATGTTACATAAAAGGTGACAATGCAAAATGGATTTGTCAAAGCTTTCAAACAAATAACCTGATAGATGTAATGGAAAATTATACAACCTTGATTTGAAACAAAGATTTTGTTAGATGAAGTTGAAATTTCCTTGGCTAACATATATGTATATGTGGAACCACAATTCAACACATGAACTAAACAATCAAGTGCCTCAAGGGACAATGTTTTGTTGATTACAATGATACCATCGACTCGACATTTAAAAAGGGAGATCGATGTCTCAATTATGCCTTTTGAAATTCAATGAAGAGGGATCAATGGGAGAAAGGAATGTTGTGGGTCTTTAGGAGAGACTGGTAGACTTGTGAGGTCGGCCAAAATGAAGATAAAGAGACATAAAACAAGAAAAAAATGTGAGAGTTAAAGAAGAATGCACAATGGTGAAGGGTGCACAACTATAAATGAAAGAAAAGGTCAATTGACAAAGAAAAGATCAACCATGTTTAAAAAGGAAAGCATCTTAAAGACTCTAGGTAACAATGAAGAGATGAGAGGCATCAAATTAAACTCAAGACACAACAAGGAAATGAAAAGGCACACTTTTAATAGTCCAATCCTTGGAAAGAATTCGATGGAATGTGAAGGGGCGGTGGAGACCCCTTGTTTTTATATAAAAATGCAGATTTGAAACAAAAGATGAGAGGGGGGTCGCATAGCCACATCAAGGAAAATTTTGGTGGTGAGCACATAAATTGAGAAAAGGTGAGGGGTTTGTTGAGACAAGAGAGATCGAGATGTTTTGTTATTTTAATATGTATATAACCTATGTTGCATAATGAAGAAGTTTCCAATAGAGGACAGGGTAACCGGAATAAAGAATAGTTTGTGAACATGAAGCCCATGGTTTGAAACTAGAAATAGAGGATGAGGAGATGTGAAAAGAAAGGATAACTTGTTAAGTAGAACCCGTGTGGAAATAAATACAGAGTGGATAGCATGAGCATTTGTTAAGGAGAGTGTTGCATGAAATAGAGGGTACATGTTGTTGGTAAAGGGTGCTACTTAGGAACGAAGCAATTTGGATATCGTCTGAAGTTGAGATTGTAGAAGGTAATGTAATTGAATTTGAAAATGAATTAATAAAACCTAATTTTTCTTGCAATTTATGTTTCATTGGTTGTTGAATTTGGGAGAGTTGCACTTGCAAAGGATTTTTGTTTCTGTGTTTGAGTTGGTTTGCAGAGGGGGAGTACCCTCTTAAGTCAACATTTTATTTAGCAAATGGTATAAAAATAAGGTAATATCCTTAATGAGTAAAAATCATTTGTACATTGCTTATATGTGTAAATATAATTCATAAATGCATATAAAAATAAATCAAGTCTACATAAATAGTTATGGTAAGTAAAATCAGGGTGATCCCATAATACAGGTTTACAATTTCATTGAGGAAGGAAAATTGCAAAAACACTCCTATGAAAAAAAAAATGCTTTTTAGGGGTTCACATGAACTGGGGTGTTCGAATGGACCCAAAAGGGGTTCAAATGGACCCTGGTTCTAGTGAATCCTATTAAATGATGGGACCCACTTTTTGGCATTTTTTTTATAACAAAGACAATGGAAAATTCAATAAAAGGGGGGGTTCGCTCAAACTAGAGTCCATTTGAACCCTGGTTCCAAGGGGGGTTCGCTCGAACTTGGGTCCATTCAAACCCCCTTTTTTTCTCTTCTCCCCTTCTTCCACCAAATTTATACAAATTTTTTCCCTTTGAAGCTCGGGTTGAGGATGAAAATGGAGGAGATTTCACAGACCCAACTAGATGATGGTAGTCCTTGGAACGAGCTATCCATCGAATATAATTTTAATATGTTTTGTTTTTATTATGTAGTTTTTTTAGTTAATTACACATAGGTTTTTCACCGAAAATCAAGCTCTTTGTTCTGCACATATGGAAAAATAGTATATTATAAAAAAAAATTGTGAAAAATATGTTTAAGCTAGGTATTGATGTCCTTGATCCAGTAAAAAAAAAATTGAATTTCAATACATACAAAAAAATTTATGTTGTTTACGGTCTGCCTATGTCTGAATTATAATTGGTTTGAATTCAAAACTTGACTAAGAAAAAATATTCAATAAAACACTATGAAACCAAATGAACTTGTTAGATATCATAGTTACAAAGTTAAATTCAAAAAAAATAGAATTTTATCCTTCATAGAATGTTTTTTATGTTGTTTACGGTCAACATCACTCCTTAAAAATGGTGTTTCTTGATAAAAACTAGTTTTTGAAGGAGATGGAAAAATAAATGCAATCTAATTCAAAAACAATAAAAAATAAATATTGAGAATCTACAAAAAAACTGTCACAAATCACTAGTTCGCATCATCTTAAAATTCCTCATGGTTTAGCAACTATAGGTGCCCGAAAGTGAAGATTTAGTTAAAAAAATTCAGTTCAATGTCAAGTTTGGCCAAAAATTGTAAACCAATATTGTGGGATCACCCATCACTTGGTTGATTATATAAATATTTTCCATACTAGTTATAGTTAGTGATAACAAAATAATTTAGTTTATGAAGAGAGAAATCTTAGGATTGTTAGTGTTAACATTATTTTCTTATGAGTCTAAAAATAAATACCCAATAGACCAAACCAATAAAAAGGAAAGAAAACTTCAATGTGTTGTAGAACAATGTTCTTAACTAGGTTTCTAGGAGAACAAGGAAATATTTCAAAACATAATTGGTGGTTGTGTTAGTGTATAGTTATGTAAAAAATACTATCCATACTCCATTGTTTTAATTTAATTTTCAAGTATTGATTGATTTATATAGTCTTTAGTTTGGTGACGAAGCTCTAGTTTTTTCAAATAAATCAAAACATGGAATCTATTAAAGAATGTGCATCCTTCACTTGATGTTCTTCTTTTAGTCTAGATAGATACTTGCTCGGTTATTTATAAAAGGGAGGGTTTTCATTTGACTAGATAATACTTAATTCATTTTTCACCCTAGGTGTGGTGTGCATAGTCGTAAACTTGATGCCATCGAATATGTATAAAATATTATCCTTAATTGTATAACCAGCTTGAGTAGGTTAAAAAAAAAATTGTGAGGTTGGATTATATTTTAATTAGGTTGGATTGTGTGGTTTCACTTTTCCTTTGTTCAATCCACCTCTACCTTTTAGTGTTCCTTGCTTCCTTGCTAATTTATCCTCATCCATTAAAGCATACTAATATTCTTCTTCCACATTTCACAACCTTATCATGCTTAGTTCATCTTGGATGTTAAACCTCAATCCATTAACATATCTTGCTACTTTTTCATGGTCCAATTCATTATGATCAGATCTGATGGAAATTTGATAAAACTCCTTAGTATAGGCCTTCACACTCAACTCCCTTTGTCTTAAGTTATACAATTTCTTGAGAAGTTCAAGATGATAATCACCAGGCAAAAATTTATTCTTCATCTTGCTTACCATTTTATCCCATCAAGTGATCTTGTCTCTACCATTTCTTCTTCTCTCAGCCTCCACCTCTTTCCACCAAAGTTTCGCATGACCTTTCAACCTTTTTTGAGAAATCTTTACTCTTTTTTGGTCCTCTACTTCATCATACTTGAAGTATTATTTCATCTCTATTGCCTAGTCAATTAGTTCATCTGGTTCTAGACTTCTCGAGAAGCTTAGTAATTCTACCCTTGTTCCTTTCCCAATGTTGTAAATAGATATTATGAGTCTTCTTTCTCCTGCATCTATATCTCCATCTACATCTTCACCTTCTTGTCCACCCATCTCTGCTCCTCCATCATCTTCACTGTCACTCTCTTCATGTGATCTGCCCCTTTTCATTCCACCTTCTCTTACATTCATTCTTTCTTGCATTCCCCGTAGGGTTTCTAACACCTCGTCTATTTTTCTTGTTTCTTCTACATCTACAACCTCTTCCATCCTTCTCCTTGGTGGCATCCTACTACTCTAATTCACCTTCTTTCCTTTTATTTCTTACTATAGTCTTCCTTGCTGCAATATCCCTTGTTGTAGGGACACGCCCACAATTCACAATCAAAATGGATTACTCTAACCCCAATCTAAAGCCAATATCCTTCTTCCTAGAGCTATAGATGTGATCTAATACCATTCTAATGGAACCCACCCCCTTGTAGGCACCTAAAACCCACTTTAAAATGAGCAAACAGGTGGAAAAGGAGAGGTTGTGTTGTTGTAAGAAACCTCACACAACCCTTTATAGAGGTCTACACACATGTTTTAGGTCCAATAACAAGTTTTAGAGGCATAAAATCAATTACAAAGACACAAACTAAGTTGTTGTAAAAAATAGACTAGCATTGCGGGTAGTTGCAACAATGGTTGTAGGTGACTATTTATAGTTTCAACTGCATAAAAGACTTGAAACTTGTAAATGAAAACCTATAATTTTAGAACAAAAAAATTATATAATATTTCTTATAGTCACACACACAAGGATAGTAGCTATGAAAAGAAAAGATTATATTAACTTTAAAGTTCAAATTTTTACACACTTATACACATATTTACACAAATATTTGCAGAACAAAAATCCTTTTGTCATTCCTCTTTCTATCTGCTAGAAGCCTCTCTTACTACTTTGAAACATTCATTTTCTGTTGTCCTCTAATATTCCCTGTTGTCCTCTTCTATTCCCCTATTTTTTTCTTGTTCTGACCTATTTTTCTCCTCTTTTTTTCCTCTTTCTTCTATTGTTTTTCTTTTCTCTTCAAAACTACTAAAAATCTAGAAGATTCCTACTAAAAAATCTCCAAAATCGTACCTAAAAATTCTGCAATGTTCAAAACCCTTCATAAATTTCTCTACCTACCTATTTTGAGTTCAAAAACTCCCACCCAGTTTTCCCCTTTCATTTATTTCATTGTGCTACTCATTAAATGGGCACACGGGTAGGTATAATTGCCCTCAAACAAGACAAAAATCAGTTTTAAGATTTTAAAATCCTTACAGCTCCTTCACATGACAGTGGTTGGGGAAAATAAAATAAAATAAAAACAAAATAATGCCCCTACATAAAAAAAATATAGCTTCCTACTACCACTATAAGTAATTTTTTATAACTCTAAGAATTTTTCATAAATTTTGGAAAAGGGTCGACATATATTTGTTCCATGATTCATGAGCATATCTATAGAATACATATCTACATAATTTTTTAGTTTATCTTTTTCTTATTTCTTTATATTTTGGTATTTTTTAAAATTATGATTTTCTTGCTAAGTTCTCACTTCACCAAGTATATCAAGATACTCATGCTTTATTTTCCCTCACTTTTGAGACATCTATTTTATGTCATTTTTATCTATATAACCTATTCTTTCTTTATGTGTCAATTTTTTAAATTATATATTCAACTTAATTAACTTCTATACATTCTTGGTTTTGTCTTCTATCTTTTCTCATGTTTAATCTTTCTCACTTTGGGTATTCTCTTGTTCCTTATTTACATATAGTTTCATGATCTACATTTATAAATCTATAGATATGCCTTTTCTATTCCAAGTATATGCTTTTATAATTATGACCCTTCTCTCATTTTAATATTTTGTCTTTACATGTGCTTTCATGTCAATATCCTACTTATATGTGCTTACATTCTTGTTGATTGCATTACACACCTATAACCAAGTGGAATTCTATCATATTTTTCCAAATTAAATGAAGTCATACTATATTACCATAGAAATGAGCAATATCAAAATTATTTCCATAATTGATTTGAGTCATAGTAAAAGGCCATACAAAATGTGTTAAATTATATCATTACATGAGAAATAGTGTGACATTTTTATGAGTAGAATTTCTAACCTTTCTTTCTTGAATTTTCACTTTCATACATAATTGAAGAAAGATTTTATTTCTGCCTATTCATCTTGTGTGAAAAAAGCTACTCATTGTAAACATTTTCTCTATATTTTAGGTTTCCATTGAGTTCTCATTCTAAGGAGAAGAACATAAGAGGAATGGAAGAATGAAATTGAAACATTGGAAAATATATGGTGTTTAGTGAGGGTTGTGATAAAGTGTCTGTTATAAGGGGGTTCACCAAATATGGACCTATTTTATTTTATTTTATTAGTAAATGAGATCCAAAGAAAGAATTGACTTGCAACCCTTAGGTGAGTCAACTCAATGAGAGAATGTATTGATTTCCTTATGATTAAGGACATGGTATCAACCTGAACAACACTTTTGGAAGAAAAAATAAAACATTAAATCAACTCAATTATGATCATTCAAACTTAAAACAACAATTTAAAGCTCAATACTAACAGAAACAATAAAATTTCTATAGATCTGAGAAGGGTTAGATACTACGTACTGGTCACCAAAAGGTAGCTTCAGAGGAAAACTGGGACTCATTCACTCATGTGAAAATGGGTCTCTACAAAAGGTTTTCAAATAACTTTCAGGAGCCTCTGATGTCAATCTGTAGCTTCTGTTTCATCCAAGTTCCAATGTCAAAAATTTAGAAATCAGATCTTTAGGTGAGTTTTTGTGAATTGACAATAGCTTTGACAACTTTTGCAAATTTGATAACTTTTCCAATATTTCTCTTCAAGATATCTTCGATCCTCCTTCAACTTAAGACCTACAAAACAAACACAAAAGGGAAATTTTTTTTGTTTTTTGTGAATGGTGGTTTGCCTTAGTCAAACCCCGTTTGGGTAATTAAACCTTGAATTGAAATAATGAAATGTGAAAGGAATGATGAATGAACAATTCTATGTTGCATCTCACCAAACCCCTTTAATAAACCTTTGGAATTCTATAATATTGATCTTGATCTTGCATGAAATGGCTTCAATGGATGTGGATCTTGATGCTTGAGTCTTGACTTGAATGTTGACTTGGATCTTACAACCTACATCACAATGTTAGCTCCAAAAACATGCATGATTCTTAAAACTTTGACATGATTCTTGAGATCTTGATCACCGCAATAAATCGCTAATAAATCTTCTCTTAAATTCCTTTGATCATAATATTTTCTCTTGTAAACTTGAATTATTCTCTCATTAATTTTCTAGGTTTGAAATGATAAAAATACCTTGTATTTATAGGTACATGTTTCCTTAATTAAATCCCAAAAATTAAAAATTGCAAGCCACATAAAAATTTGAATTTAGGGACATTAAAATACCACCAAAACCATATTTAAAATTTAGGTTCAAAGGCCTAGGGAGGACCCATTCACCCATGGGTGAATGGGTCCCAGACACCTATTCCTCGAACATTCATTTCTCAAGGTAAAGTGTTATTTTTTGGAATTAATTATTTTTGGGTTTCCCCTTCAAAAAATGTAATTTATTAGGCTTATACATGTAAAATAGGGCTTATTAAGGAATAATTTAGTCCATTTTAATTGAGGGTCCCAAACAAAGTGTGAAAATTTAAAGCAGTGCATTTTTCTACACTACATTTAGCCCCCACTTTAGTGAGAGGATGACCTTGCGTCAAACTTACACTAAAGTAGATAAATATGCACCAAGAGGGGGTCCAAGTGTACAAATATTAGTGAGATAGGATGATAAAAACCAAGTTGGAACAACCAAGTCCCCATGATCAAGATCCCATGGCAAGCCATCATAAGCACAAAGGGACACACGCAAGATGTCTGATATGAAGTAGCAAGACAAGATACACAAGCATACAATGTCAAAGACTAAAAGAATGAAAAAGAAAAGGGGTGCATCAAGCCTCATCGATTTTTCCAACTTGAAGTGGATCAAGCCTTAATTTTTTGTCCAAAAATATTTACAAGTGAAACCCACTATCCACTATACAAACCAAATGCACTCACATGGGCTAGTGAAATTCATTTTCCACTAGGTGAGCCCCAAGAAAGTGGCCAATGAGAGAGTCTTATTAGGCTCCCTTTGAACTAACCATACCAAAGTTATACCTCTTGATAAATTTGATCTTAATAAGGCTTAGCAAGTTTTTTTATGCTAAGAACTCATGAACAATCATGGTTGTACTAGCGAGCAAGTTGTGTTATGCTTGGTGGCCATGAAAAAGGTTGTAACTTCAAGCTTCACAATGCTAGCAAGTTGCATGATGCTAAACACTCATGAACAAAATGAAAATAGGATGAGGCATGTTCAAAGGGATTTTTCTTAGTTCATGAAAGGTCTCATCTTAGGGAACATTGTGTCTAATATCCCTAAGAGAGGACAAGTTGGGGATAAAAGATTCATAACTTAGGGAATGCAATCCATAGTATTACCACTAAAAGGAATGTTATATGCTCAGAAAGGTCACAATCTTGAAGGACATCAAACCCAATGAAACCACCACAAAGAAGACACATTTCATGAAATAAGAAGACGACACTAAGAAAAATAAGTTATAGTCAAAATAAAAATGCCAATGTATGCCCCCAATTTAAAGAAATTGTTAAACACCAGTTTGTGAGAAATTACTTTAAAATAGCAAATGATAAATGTTAAATAAAGAAAACATGAGAGCTTATTTGGAAATTACTATGTCAATCATATGTTTCCAAATGAATCTATTTCATGAAGAGGGGTTTCCCCCAAGGTAAGTTCAAAAATATGTTCCCAAAAAGAGGGTTTAAGTGGCCACTTTTTTCCTAAAATCAAGAAATACTAACCTTGGATGTGAAATTGAGGATAGTTACACTCAAAATTTTGAGATGGAACACAAACAAGGATGGAAGTGCTCTAAGTCTACTTTCTAAACTACTAATTTATTTTTAAAATGGTTGATATTAAGGGGTTCAAAAGAGGGACGTACACAAATCGGTTTCATTTTTGTCAAAAAAAACATAACATAGAAACTCTTGTACGACCCTAGCATGGTGAACATTTGTTTAGTAATTTTTAAATTGCTACACTGAGAAGTTAGCTAATAGTATGTAGTTGATGCTCAATTTTTTTGATAATTTTTTAATGAATATTTAATTGTTTACTAATTTTCTAAGTGGACACTTCCTAAAAAACATAATTTTGCCTGTGCTACCCCTACAAATTTTGGGAACTAATTGAATTTATTATTTTATTTAAAAAAATTGTAGAATGGAGTCTAGTTTCTAAAAATGTAATTTATTTAAAATTTTGATGAACGGTTAATTTATAACGAAAAAAAAACTAAACACTCCTTTTTGCCAAAAAAGAGACACACAAACAAAATAAATTATGGATGAAAGGCTTTACATTGTCAGAAAGTGAAACAAATTACATTGTTGGATAGCTAAGAGAGAACCTAACATTACCTAGGTGTTCGATTTGTTCAATATTGAACCACATCCAATCTTGATGGTGAGCATGAACCTGATTATGTGAAATATTGTAGAATTTGCAAAAACATGTCTTTGGTCATTGGGAACTCCCTCCAAGCCTTTGGGTTGGTATTCCAAGGAAAATACCAATCCCAAGGCTTGGTGATTCCCAAAGAAAGATATAATGCACATGCATTATAACGCGCTTGAATTATCTCTTAGTTTTGACATGGTTTTTTGCGTTTGTGGGGAACATGTCTAGCAAGACATAATGTGAGCGTGGTATAACACGCTCGCATTATGTCTTGCTTTATGTTAAATACTACTCTATTGAATGTATATTTATATATTTGTATGTTTGTATGTACATGTATGCTTGTATACATGTCATGTATGTATGTATGCATGCTTGTATGTATGTATGCCTATATGTATCAATGCATGTATATTGTATGTATGCCTATAAGTATGTAAGATTGTATCTACACATGTACATGTATGCTTGTATGTATGTAGGATTGTATGTACATATGTATTATGCATGTATGTATGTAAGTATTTATGTATTTATTTATGTCTTTAGAGGGAGGGAGAATTTTAAGAGAGAGAGAGAGAGAGAGTTGTCTAGGTAGGGTGGGAGGGGGAGATAGAGATGGAGAGAGAGAGAGGGAGAGAGAGAGAGAGAGAGAGAGGGAGAGGGGGTGGAAGTGATAGTTTAAGAGAGAGGGAGTGGGAGAGAAGGGGTTGGAGTGAGAGGGACTTAGCTAGGTGGCATGGGTGGGATAGAGGGAGAGAGAGAATGGGGGTGGGATAGAGAGAATTGAGAGAGAGGGAGAGAGACAAAGGGGGGGAGAGAGAGACAGAGAGAAAGAGAGTGTTATGTAGGTAGGGTGCCAAAATGAGAGACTTGAGAGTGTGAGGGGGGTGAGAGGGAGAGACTTGAGAGATAGGTAGTGAGACAAAGTGCAAGAGAGAGGGAGTGCGAGAGAGAGGGAGTTGGAGAGAGAGGGAGTGTGAGTAAGAGACCTTAGAGAGGAAGAGGGTGTTGGAGGGAGTGACCTGAGAGAGGGAGAGAAAGAGGGGGGTGAAATGAGAGTGAATTATCTAGGTAGGGTGGGAGGGATAGATAGAGAGAGGGGAGAGAGAGAGAGATAGAGTTACCTAGGCGGGTTTCCAAAGGGAGAGACCTGAGAGAGAGTGAGAGAGTGGGAGTGGGAGAGAGTGAGAGGGAGATAGAGAGAGATAGAGAGAGATAGATAGAGGGAGCAATAGAGGGTGGTAGGTATTGATTGAACAAGAGGTATGTAGAAAGAGGGAGAGGACCTAGATAGAGAGAATTAGATAGGGTAGGAGAGAGGGAGGGAGGGAGAGGTGAGATGTATAGATAGAGAGAAAGTGATAGGGGTTGAGGGTATAGGGTTGAGTGATTAGGGTGGAGGACCTATAGGGTTGATGGTTTCTAGGGTATTAGTGTTTAAGGTTTGAGGGTTGAGGGATTAGGGTCGATGGTAGAGGGTATTGGGTTGAGGGTATAGGGTAGAAGGTTTAAGGGTTTAGGGTTAAAGAGTTTAGGGTTAAGGGTTTAGGGTTTAGGGTATAGGTTTGAGGGTATATGATTGAAGGATTAGGTTGAGGGTCCAATGTAAAGGGTAGAGAGTATAGGGATTGAGAGTTTAGGGTTTAAGGATTGAGGGTTGAGGGATTAAGGGTTGAAGGTTGAGGGTTTAATGTATAGGGTAGAGGGTAGAGGGTAGAGGGTTTAAGGGTTTAGAGTTTAAGGGTTGAGGGTTGAGGGTTTTAGGTTGAGGGTAGAGGACTGAGGGTATAGGGTATAGGGTTGAGGGTCCAATGTATAGGGTAGAGGGTATAGGGGTTGTGGATTAGGGTTTAAGGTTGAGGTTGATAGTTGTGAGGTTGAGGTTTAGGAGTTGAGGATTAAAGGTTGAGAGTTTAGGATTAGAGGTAGAATTTTTTCTTGGATTTAAGGTTTAGGAGGTTGAGAGTATTAGGGTTTAAGAAGTATTAGGTTGAGGAGTATAGGGTTTAAGGTTTTAGGGTTTAAGTGAGGTTGAAATTTGAGGCTGTTTAAGGTTTAAGGTAGAGGTATAGGAGTTGAGGGATTAGGGTTTAAGGGTTGAGGGATTAGGGTAGAGAGTTTACTAAGTGGGCTTAAGGGTTTAAGGGTTGAGGGATTAGGGTTGAATATTGAGGGTAGAGGGTTTAAGGGTTGAGGGTTTAAGGTTGAGGGTAGAGGATTGAGGGTATAGGATTTGAGGATTAGTGTTGAGGGTCCAATGTATAGGGTAGATGGTATACGGGTTGAGGTATTAGAGTTTAAGGGTCAAGGGATTAAGGTGACCAAGAGGGTTTACTAAGTGCATTTAAGGGTTTAAGGGTTGAGGTATTAGGATTGAGGGTAGAGGGTAGAGGATTGAGAGTAGAGGGTAGAGGGATTAAGGTTTTAGGGTTTAAGGGTTGAGAGTTGAGGGTTTAAGGTTGATGATAGAGGATTGGGGGTATAGGGTTAGGGGATTAGGGTTGAGGTTCCAATGTATAGGGTAGAGGGTATAAGGGTTGAGGGATTAGAGTTTAAGTTTTGAGGGATTAAGGGTCAAGAGGGTTGAGGGATTAGGGTAGAGAGTTTACTAAGTGGGTTTAAGGGTTTAAGGTTTTAAGGGTTAAGTTATTAGGGTTGAGGGATTAGGGTATTGGGTTGAGGGTAGAGATTTTAAAGGTTTTGGGTGTAATGGTTTAGGGTTTAGGGTTTAGGGTTGAGGGTAGAGGGTTTAGGGTTTAGGGTTGAGTGTTTAAGGGTTTAAGGGTTGAGGTTTTATGGTTGAGGGATTAGGGTATAGGGATTAGGATAGAGAGGGGGGGAGGGATGGATAGAGAGATGGAGGGAGAAGTGAGATAGAGAGGAGAGAAGAGGAGGGAGGGACAAAGATATATGAGGGTTGAAAATTGAGGGTATAGGGTTGACGACCTATAGGGTTGAGAGATCAGGGTATTGGGTTGAGGGTATAGATTTGAGGGATTAGGTTTGAGGGTACATATGGTTGAAGGATTTGGGTTGAGAGTCCTTTGTATAGGGTGAGTGAGTGAGTGAGAGAGAGAATTATGGGTATAGGGTTGAGGACCTATAGGGTTGATGGTTTAGGTTATTGGGTTGAGGGTAGAGGATTGAGGGTATAGGGTTTGAGGATTAGGGTTGAGGGTCCAATGTATAGGGTAGAGGGTATACAAGTTGAGGTATTAGAGTTTAAGGGTCGAGGGATTAAGGTGACCAAGAGGGTTTAGGGATTAGGGTAGAGGGTTTACTAAGTGCATTTATGGGTTTAAGGGTTGAGGGTAGAGGGTAGAGGATTGAGAGTAGAGGGTAGAGGGTTTAAGGTTTTAGGGTTTAAGGGTTGAGAGTATAAGGTTGGTGGATTAGGGTTGAGGTTCCAATGTATAGGGTAGAGGGTATAGGGGTTGAGGAAATAGAGTTTAAGTTTTGAGGGATTAAGGATCAAGAGGGTTGAGGGATTAGGGTAGAGAGTTTACTAAGTGGGTTTAAGGGTTTAAGGTTTTAAGGGTTGAGGGTAGAGGATAGAGAGTTTAAGGGTTTAGGGTGTAATGGTTTACGGTTGAGGATAGAGGGTTTAGGGTTTAGGGCTAAGTGTTTAAGGGTTTAAGGGTTGAGGTTTTATGGTTGAGGTATTAGGGTATAGGGATTAGGATAGAGAAGGAGGGAGGGATGGATAGAGAGATGGAGGGAGAAGTGACATAGAGAGGAGAGAAGAGGAGGGAGGGACAAAGATATATGAAGGTTGAGAATTGAGGGTATAGGGTTGAGAGATTAGGGTATTGGGTTGAGGGTATAGAGTTGAGGGATTAGGTTTGAGGGTACATATGGTTGAAGGATTGGGGTTGAGAGTCCTATGTATAGGGTGAGTGAGTGAGAGAGAGAGAATTACGGGTATAGGGTTGAGGACCTATAGGGTTGATGGTTTAGGTTATTGGGTTGAGGCTAGAGGGTAGAGGGTTTAAGGGTTTAGGGTGTAAGGGTTTAGGGTTTGGGGTTTAGGGTTTAGGGTAATGGTTTGAGGGTACGTGGTTGAAGGTTTAGGGTTGAGGGTCCAATGTATAGGGTAGAGGGTAGAGGGTAGAGGTTTTAAGGGTATTGGGTTGAGGGTATAGGGTTGAGGGATTAGGTTGAGGGTACATATGGTTGAAGGATTGGGGTTGAGAGTCCTATGTATAGGGTGAGTAAGTGAGAGAATTGATGGTTTAGGGTTGAGGGTAGAGGGTTTAGGGTTTAGGGTAATGGTTTGAGGATATGTGGTTGAAGGTTTAGGGTTGAGATTCCAATGCATAGGGTAGAGGGTAGAGGGTAGAGGGTAGAGGGTTTAAGGGTATTAGTTTGAGGGTATAGGGTTGAGGGATTAGGGTACATATGGTTGAAGGATTGGGGTTGAGAGTCCTATGTATAGGGTGATTGAGTGAGAGAGAAAGAGAATTGAAGGTATAGGGTTGAAGGTTTAGGGTTGAGGGTCCAATGTATAGGGTAGAGGGTATAGGGTATACGGGTTAAGGGTAGAGGGTAGAGGGTAGAGGGGAGAGAGATAGAAGGAGTGAGTGAGTGAGAGAGAGAGTTGAGAGAGGGAGAAGGGGTAGGAGGGAGATACTTGAGAGAGAGAAAGAGATGGAGGGAGTGGGAGAGAGATAGAGGGTAGAGGATAGAGGGTATAAGGGTTACTTGGGTATAGGATAGAGGGGAGAGAGATATAATTAGGGTATAAGGGTTGATGGTATAAGGGTAGAGGGGAGAGAGAAAATATTGAGTGAGTGAGAGAGAGATAGAGTTGAGAGAGGTAGAGGGGGTAGGAGGGAGAGACTTGAGAGAGAGAGATGGAGGGAGTGGGAGAGAGATAGATGGTAGAGGATAGAGGGTATAAGTGTTAAGGGTAGAGGGTAGAGGGGAGAGAGAAAGAATTAGGGTATAAGAGTTGAGGGTATAAGGGTTAAGGGTATAGGGGGAGATTGGAGAGATATAGAATTAGGGTTTAATGGTAGAGGGGAGAGAGATGGAATTAGGGTAGAGGGTATAGACGAAGAGAGAGAAAATAAATCTCTAAAAATACCAACTTTCTCATAATGGGAGCGAATTTTGAAGAAGTAGACATATGATCATATTTAGCAAGAAATAATGTGCTCACATTATAACGTGAGCATGTTATAATGTGAGAACATTTTGGATTGCTCTAAAAATGGTAGAAAACACAATATACCTATGATCTCAAGGCCCACATTCTGTATATTCTCCTGGTTTTGTCCGTGCTCCGAAAAAAGTAGCTTTTTGATGATGTTGTGAAGTGTGCATGCATGTTTTTCACATTCCACCACCTTTTTCATGATATTTCCACCACCTTTGCATGAATTAGCAGATTTTTCACATTGAAAGGCATATAATATCAATTCAAGTCTGAATTCCATTCAAAAGTGATATACAATTAAAGTTTGGAGGGGAACAAGATTTTGAAAAAGTCAAATTATTGAGGAGTTTGAAGAAAGAAGAAGCAAATGCTACATAATTGGGTAGAAATCCTCCATTTGAAACTCTATTTTTTAAGGTATGTGAAATCTTTACACATTTTCTTTCATTCTATTATGTCTTGCTTTCATTTTTTTATTTTTCATATTCCATGTTGATCATTGTTTGTTTGTCATTATAACCTTAGGTTTTCAATACACAATTTAAATTACACAATTCTATACACTTGCCAATTACATTTTTAAACCACATCTCTTTGAGTCATTTTTTTATTTAATAATTGACTTACCTTGTGTACGCTTCCACATTTTGTATACACATATATGACATAATTTTTAAGGAAGTAAAATAAAACATCATTTCTCAATCCTTTATTATGAATGTGAATACCACTCTCCAAAGCTTTCATTGAGGTTTTTTGTCTAATATTTATACCAAGCAGCTAATTACCTTGGCTATGCTACCAAATTTTCTATACATGTCTCTAAAAAATTGGAATATACTCCTCCCACATTGATAGATCTTTGAAAATATTTTGGTTTTCATCTCTATTTCTAAATTTACCTCATCACTTATGTTGTGATATGTTTTAAATGTTTCCTTGATTATTCTACCTACAAGGAATTCTAACCCTTCTCTCTACTGTTTCAAAACTCTTTATTCAAGGCTAAGTGATGTAGAGAATCTACAAACTTCAAGGGTTCTTAAAATCCAAAACATAACCTTGAGAAGATCATTAAAATTTCACCAAGATTCACTTGCTTGACACTTGATTCCACAAGGCTTGAAAGACACCTAAAGTGGAATAGAGAACCAAAAAATACTCAGTGAACTCAAATAAAACCTTAAACATCATTATTTTGATAGGTTCAAACCAAAAACATTCTTCCATAACACTGTGCCATCAGATTCTCAACTGCTTGCACTTCAAAGACCAAATCTCTTGTAGTAGTCCACAGACCAAAAACCGGGCATATCTTCTAAAAGAGATTGAAAATCCAAAAACCAAACACATATTCTAGGACCCATTATTGCATATTTTAACATACTTAAACATAAGATACCATTTCTTTGGAAAGAATATCAAAAAGAGTGACTGTCCCATAGTAAAATAGCTTCAAATAGGTCTAATTTATAAAGAAAGTCCCACCGAATCAACTCCTCATTACCATGGTCAGAAATTTGAAAGGTTGCAAAACTCCTAAATCATCAATCTTTAGTAAAGAAATCACTCACTAATACAAAAAATCAATAAACCCTTGTTCAATGCTTTAACTATGCCCAAATAGAGAGGATTTATCGAAAATGTACATTATAGATCTCCATATACCTTGCCACCACTTCAAACATCTTAAAATAGGTCTGCACAAGCTAAATTAACATTTTTCCAACCTTTACCATTGTGAATTATTCATACCATAACCTAGAGGTATCTTTTCATGCATGGAAAACACTGAAAATCACTTGGAGCAACAACATAACTTCTACATGTCTTCACTTCCCCTACATTTTCCAACACACACAAAACTAAAATCACTCCATATTATCCCATTCCACTGATTCTCTAAGCCTACATCAGTGGAATGGTTGCTTAACCCTTCCTATACTCTCAAAACCCTTGAATAGGGGTTACAAAATAGTTTATTGAAAGAAGACTTTAATCACACTTTATATTCAATTAAATTCTCTCAAATCAACTTTAATTGAAGTATTACACACTATTCAACTAAAATCAACAAAGATCAAGGCCTGGTGGTGATGTATAGGCGTACGCAATTGGAAAATCACAAAGAAAATGTTGTTACAATAGAACATGGTACTTTAATATCAAAATATGTTTCAAGTTACAATCTCTCATCTTTTGATCAGCTTTACAATGCTTTATAAAGATGTTTACAATATTTAATGCAACTTTCCCTTCAACTTCCAATGACCAAACCTTTCCTTTTCACAAATGACTCTTCATCTTCTTGTATTTTTCAATTTTTTGCATTGTTGACAATAATTGCAAGTTTTTGCATTTTTAACATGTTGACCATAAACCCTCCTAGAGACCTAATCAACTGAACCAAATAGATCAAAATGACCTCATTACAACTATAACATGTTAAAGTTTCACATTTTTTCAAGTTTTCTTGATTGATACATAAAATGCACAAGTTGCTCTTGCACCACTAAGTTAGCAACATGGGAAAAGGTGCAACCTATCTTGCAATCATGGATCAAAATGGAAGCATGGACAAAGAATTTGAATTGTTTGACATTAATTTTTTGTATAAATGTATGCAAAATGTGGTAGAATTGACAAGCTAGTGTGCTTGGCAAGATAGTGAGCTCACTCACTAGCTTTCCAATGTGGTAGGGTTGAGAAGGTAGGGGAAGTGTATGCCTCATAGAAATGGGGTCTCACGGTGACCGTGAGACCCCCCATTTCTATGAGGAATATGCTTCCCCTACCCCCTAAACCATACCACATTGGCAAGCTAGTGAGTGAGACCCCAATGTAGTATGGTTGAGAAGGTAGGGGTAGTATATGCCTCATAGAAATGGGGTCTCACGATGATATACATCACCATGAGACCCCATCTCTATGAGGAATACACTGCCCCTACCTTCTCAGCCATACCACATTGGCAAGCTAGTGGAGCATTGGCAAGCTATCTCACTCACTAGCTTTCCAATGTGGTAGGGTTGAGAAGGTAGGGGCAGCGCATGCCTCATAGAAAGGGGTCCCATGAAACCCCATTTCTATGAGGTATACACTACCCCTACAAAAACCATTACTCTCTTAAGTCATGCCCCCATAATATTCAAAACATTTTAGAGGAAAAACACTCAATATAGACCTGTACAAAGGTCTACAACAACAAATTACCAGTAAAAGGGAAGGAAAAATAGTGGTTTGTTATTGTTTCAACTTCAAATACAATCATTCCAACCTTTTTTCGAGCCTTTCAAGGACTTTTTAAACTTGGGCCTATCTTGCAATCATGGCATGCCACATTACCACATTTCTTTAAGGCATTCCATTGAAAAAATTCATGTGACCTTTGTCTATGCTAGAAATACTCTTCTATAGGATGATTGTAAGTATTTTTTATGAAGCCTTGAATGACATATATTTCATTTATTTGAATGGATGCATTTTTTAGGAACTAATATTCGTCTCATTACCATGCTACAGGTAAAATTATTTGCCATGCTGAAGAAATGAAGAAGGAATAAAATAATAGATGAAGAGTATGAAACCAAAAAATCAAAGGAGAGAGAATGGGTGGTGGCATATCCTGAAAAGAAGAAATTAGATATGATTGACGAAAAAAATCCAACTAAAGAGGAACCTCAACCATCAAAAAAATAATAGGCATTGGTAGCACAAAGGGCATGAATGCGAAAGCATCGTGGTAAAATAGATTCAGATACAACAATTGGAGACACACCCTCTACCGCAAGTGAATACGAGGGGACACCATTAAGCACAAGCGATTATAGAAGGACACCTCCTTCCACAAGTGAATATGGAGGGACACCATCTATCACAAGTGAATATGGTTGGACACCATTAATGACATCTCAAGTTGAGAGTACATCATCACTCGAATTTGACAAAGAAGGTATGTCATCATCCCACGTGAACCTCAAGGTATATCTTCTACTCCACCCTCGATTGAAGGTACGCAGTATAGCCCAACTCAATTAAATATTGATGAAATTCCTAATGTTGATATGTATGTACCTAGGAGAACACCACCTAGAATTTTGTGTAGAAATCCAAAGTATTTGATTAATATTGATGAGGATATTTTGTAGCACATGGAAGGTAAGATTCCATCATGAACTTGTAGAAGATATGCTAATAACATTTGGAAATCATTCTTTGAAAGGCTAAATGAGACCATAAGATGTCAACTATGTGTTGAAATGATGCAGGGTATAAAGTATAAAAACATCATGAAGATTGTTGGGTTGAGAATATTGAATGCATCAAGTGAAAACACTATTGTGAAAAATCTAATGGATGCTTATGAGAGTGTGGGTAAGACCTCATGCTCAAAGGATAGTAATTTCACCTGACGTGTCATTACATCAAATTTGGTAAGTAGTCAAACAAAGAGAGCTCGTCTCATTAGAAAGATGAGTGAACAAATGAGAATTAGTAGAATTTTTTTATCAAGATCCATTCAAAGGCAGCAAAGAATTGAGGGCACCGATTCAAATGAATTATGGGCATTCTTAAGGAGACTACCACGAAAAGATTCAAAAGTTGAAGAATTTAGAACACTAATTGAAGAGTATTGGAAGAATAACAGAAGGCCATCTTTGAATCAAAGGGATGTGGTAAGAAGGAGAATTGGTAATCGGAACCATGAGCCACATCCAAAGCATTTTTTGGATATGACTCAAACCTAATTTTTTCATAAATTTCAAGAGGATTATCCTCAAATAGTATTTTTCAAAGATATATTAAAATTCTTAAACCTTTTTATGTCAAGATGAATCACACACGCACTACTTGCTGTTGTAGACTACATATTGAATTCTCTAACCATTATGATGTTTATCGTTCTATATGTTTAGATTTGCATACTAGCTTTTTTTTGCAGGATTGTGGCATAAAAGCCTCACCAACATCATCAAGAGATTTCTTATCAAAAAAACTATGTGAAATAGAGGATGGCCAAATATTCTACAAGACAACATTCTTGGATGGTTCATGCGAGCGTTGTGGTGGCTTGCAACGTATGCCAGTATGTCAACATATGGAAAGAGTAGATGAGGTGGGAAAAAAATTGGTAGACTTCGAAAAGTATAAAATAGTGGAATACATTATAAAATATAGGTCTCAAGCATAAAGGTGTGATTTGGTTATTCAGAAGATTCCAATGTATCAGTTTATGTCCATGTTTTGTGACAATATAGTGTCTGAGTATGCAAGGCATACCCATAGAGCCCGATGGATGGACACACAATTCAAGCTATGCATGGACACCTTTCTATTTGGCATCATAGTATCAATGGTTGAATTTGTAGAGAACTACACTCTATAGCCACAGTGTGAGCTGCAGTCACAATATTACAACTCCACACAGGTTTCAATATTTGTGCACATAGCATTCATTCATGCAGCTGATAGTATAGAGGACCAAAGGAAGGTATTGATGGGGTATCACTTTTATATTAGTGATGATCACATACACTCTCCAAAGTTCATGAAAGGTTGATTCTAGATGTTCTACAGTGATTTGGCTCAGAGGGTCATAGCATACGATCGACATATAATATGGTGGAATAATTGTGCAACATAGTTCAAGAGATCACGCATGTTCTATTGGTTGAGCAAGATGTATGTCATTATAGGTGTTGAACATATCTGGAAAATTTTTGGGGTCAGGCATGGAAAGGAGGAGCATGATGGTGCAGGAGCTTGTGTGAAAAGAGCATTAGCATGAGAAGAGTTAAAGTATAAAGATAGTGCAAAGTTGACATATGCAAAATCAATCGTTGAGTGGTGTAATGCTTTGATGGGTCTAGGTAATGAAGGTACATCTTCAATTCATAGATTTTTTTAGTTGATGGATGATACTAATATTGCACCATATGAGTATTTTTGTACACTAACAAGATTGAGTGAGCTACACTCTTTTCTTAGCTTATGTTGATGTGTTTTTTATACACTTCAAAACACAGGCGATGCACAGGTGCATCACCTCTTGAAAGACAATCCTCCACAATCATATCGCAGAACACTATCCCAAGGTCTCTAATGTTAGGTCTTGACAGTGCTTGTAATATCTCAGTTGATTTATGATGTGATTTTTTGGAATCAAAAGGCAGACTTACAGACGAGTCAAAAAGCGGGGAAGTTGGATCTACAAATGGAGTTCTTAAGATAGGAGAGTTTTTGTGTGTTTGTTGTAGGCTCAAACAGCAGTATTGAACTCCATTTCAACATCATATTTAGCTTTATAATGTGAAATGAACCTTTCCTAAGGTTACTTATTAAAAAAAAGGAAAAAAGGCAGGGAAGAGAGAAGGTTCCTAGATCTGAAACTACGAATGAACAGTGATCATGGAGGCTTCTATAGTAGACAAACTCCCTAAACTAGGTTTTGCTTGGTCAAGAGGATCCTATAGTTACACAAAACTAGTGCAACCTTCTAAGGACTATAGATTTTCAGATTGCACATGCACATGCAATCGAACTAAGTTGCAGCAATAGAGGAAGGAAGCCCAGGCTAGCTTTGCACAACAACTTGTCATCAACAAGTGCCAAAAGTATGGGTTGGAAATTCATCAAATACTGAAACAACAATCACCATCACCACTTCCATCCAAGAAATGAGCAACTAAATTAAAAGGGAAGTAGAACCATGCATGCAAGATGAGAAAAATCAAAGAAAACATCCATAAAATCATGCAATGCTATCTTCTATTGCTGCAAATGTTTTTTACATCAGCTCTCCAACCATTACAAATGAGGGGGTGATCCCTATTTATAGTTTTCCAAAGCCCGAATGAATGGCCAAGATTGAATTACATTGTGTGGCTCAAATTCAATTACATTAGGGCTATACCTACCCCACAATATTCAACAATTTTAAATACATCTATTGTTTTTTCCCTATTTTGTCTTTTAGTGCCCAGGTGCTATAGCAGTTTGTCTTCTAGCTGATTTCCCTTTGACTATAGCTGAAACTGCTTGAAAGTTGCCCTCTTCCTGATGGACTTGCAACATTCTTCATTGGATCAAATAGAATTCCTCATTAGGGTTTTTTCCTTTTGGGTTTCCCTTTTCGAGCTTCCCTCTTGCAGGTTTCCCTTTGCCTGTTGCCCCAGCATCCTCTAGGCCTCATCCCCGCTCACTTGGTTTGTTTTTTCCTTCATTTTTTGAATTGTGGGATAGGTTTCCTATGGATTTGGGATGTTCTTGGGGTGCCTAAGTGAACTACCAAGGTTTCATTAAGTTTTGGGAAGTTGCAAAATTTTCATTCTGAAACTTCGTCCCTCCGCAGTTGTTCCGGGAACTTTGTTCGTCCTTGGCTGTTCCGGAGCTCGGCCCCTCCATGGCCATTTCTGGAACTCCATCCCTCCTTTTTCATTTTGGACTTCCATATGCCTTAGGCATTCCGGCTTCTGGAGCTTGGCCCCTCCGTGGCCATTTTTAGAAGTCCATCCCTCTTTTGCCATTTCTAGAATTCCATCCCTCCGCGACTGTTCCGGGAACTTCGTCTGTCCCTGGCTGTTTCAGAGCCCAGCTCTGCCATGGCCATTTCCCAAAGTTCATCCCTCTTTTTTGGTTTTGGACTTTCATCCACCTTAGGCATTCCGCCTTCTGGAGCCTGACCCCTCTGTGGCCATTTTCGGAAGTCCATCCCTCTTTTATCATTTCCAGAATTTCATCCCTTTGTGGCTGTTCCAAGAACTTCATCTGTCCCTGGCTGTTCCAGAGCTTGGCCCCTCTATGGCCATTTTCGGAACTCCATCCCTCCTTTTTCATTTCGGACTTCTTTCTGCCTTTTTCATTCTGGCTTCTGGAGCCTGACCCCTCCGTGACCATTTCTAGAAGTCTGTCCCTATTTTGCCATTTCTGGAACTTTGTCCGTCCCTGGCTATTTTGGAGCCTGGCCCCTCCATGGCCATTTATGGAAGTGTATCCCTTTTTTTCCATTTTGGACTTCCATCCACCTTAGACATTCCAACATCTGAAGCTCGGCTGCTTCGTGGTCATTTCTGGAAGTCCATCCCTCTATTGTTGTTTTCAGAACTTCATCCCTCCATGCCTATTCAGGGAACTTCGTTCGTCCCTGGCTATTTCAGAGTCTGACCCCTCTATGGCTACTTCTGAAAGTCCATCCCTCTTTTTTCATTTTGGACTTTCGTCCACCTTAGGCATTCTGGCTTCCAGAGCCTAGCCCCTCCATGGCCATTGCTGGAAGTTTGTCCCTCGTTTTTCATTTTCGGAAGTCTATCCCTCTTTTTCCATTTTGGACTTTCGTCCGCCTTAGGCATTTTGGCTTTTGGACCCCAGCCCCTCCATGGCCATTTCCAAAATTTCCTCCCTCTTTTGTCATTTTGGACTTTCGTCTGCCTTAGGCATTCCAACTTCCAGAGCCCAGCCCCTTCCTGACCATTTCCGGAAGTCCGTCCCCATTTTGTTGTTTTCAGAACTTCGTCCCTCCGTGGCTATTCTAGAAACTTCGTCTGTCCCTATCTATTCCAGAGCTCGGCCCCTCCATGTCCATTTCTAGAACTCTATCCCTCCTTTTCCATTTTGGCCTTATGTTTGCTTTAAACATTCTAGCTTCCGGAGGCCGGCCCCTCCATGGCCGTTTCCAGAAGTCCATCCCTCTTTTGCCATTTTCAGAAATCTGTCCCTCCATGGCTTTTTCATTTGATCCAATGAAGAATGTTGCAAGTCCATCAGGAAGAGGGCAGCTTTCAGGCAATTTTAGCTACAATAAAAGGGAAATCAGCTAGAAGACAAACTGCTACAGCACATGGGCACTAAAAGACAAAATAGGGAAAAGACAACAAATGTATTTCAAATTGTTGAATATTGTGGGGTAGGTGAAGCCCTAATGTAATTGAATCTAGGCCACACAATGTAATTCAATCCTAGCCATTCATTCAAGCTTTGGAAAACTATAAATAGGGGTCACCCCCTCATTTGTAATGGCTGGAGAGCTGGTGTACAAATAATTTCCAGCAATAGAAGATAGCATTGCATGATTTTATGGATGTTTTCTTTGATTTTGCTCATCTTTCATGCATGGTTCTACTTCCCTTTTAATTTAGGTGTTGGTTTCTTGGATGGAAGTGGTGATGGTGATTGTTGTTTCAGTATTTGATGAATTTCCAGCCCATACTTTTGGCACTTTTTGATGACAAGTTGCTATGCAAAGTTAGCCTGGGATTCCTTCCTTTATTGCTGCAACTTACTTCGATTGCATGTGCATGATGTGCATGCACAATCTGAAAATCTATAGTCCTTAGAAGATTGCACTGGTTTTGTGTAATTGTAGGATCCTCTTGGCCAAGAAAAACCTAGTTTATGGAGTTTGTCTATTGTAGCAGCCTCCATGATCACTGTTCATTTGTAGTTTCAGATCCAAGAACCTTCTCTCTTCCCTGCCCTTTTTTCTTTTTTTTAATAAGTAACCTTAGGCAAGGTTCATTGCACATTATAAAACTAAATCTTATATTGAAATGGAGTTCAAGACTGTTGTTTGAACCTACAGAAAATTCACAACAACTCTCCCATCTTAAGAACTCCATTTGTAGATCCAACTTCCCCACTTTGTGACTCATTCATAAGTTTGCCTTGTGATTCTAGTAAATCACATCATAAATCAACTGAGATATTCCAAGCAGTTTCAAGACCTGGCATTAGAGACCTTGGGATAGTGTTCTGCAATCTGATTGTGGAGGATTGTCTTTCAAGAGAGGTGATGCACCTATGCATCGCCTGTGTTGTGAAGTGCATAAAAAAAAAATCAACAGCTTAGATGCATTTGCATGGAGTATCAATACATGAAAGATGGCATGCTTTTGTTCTTCATGTACAACGCAAACTTGAAATGATTGTGTGTTAGGGGAGTGGGTTGACAAATGATTAACAAGTTATCTTCCCACTTCACATGTATCACCCTCTGATGGATTGGAACTAACACAGATGGAATCATTAGTTGAATTTGACCAAGTATCAAATCTAGTTCAACTAGGTAATATATCTACTTGCTTAGTTTTTGAAATTCCTATTGTTATCTTACTTTGTAGTGTATTCATAATATTGACTAATTTCAAGAAATTTTCTACACATATCAATGGAGGGCATGTTTATGTAGTTATTACAGATGGAACAAACTATTACTTGTGTCATTGTGTTGAGGCCAAAAATAAATTGGAAGCCCCAATTATAGATGGAGAAAACATTGAATACCCTACAGGATCCATTGTTGTTACTGGAACGTGGTTTAGAAGGTACCCACATAAGAGTGTTAAACATTGGTTGTTTTAGGACTTTGATATGCATCGTAAGATTCATCATTACTCAAACCTTGTCATCAAATCCAATGTTCATTTGAAAAAATATGGGGGTAGACCTTTGAACAAGACCTTGTGGAAGGTCCATGAGTTTGACCATGAGGCAATACTTGACACAATAAAGAGTAGAGCAGACCCGGATGGTTTGTTGGATCAATTTGTAAGTATGCACATTGGTTCTTATTAATTTATACTTGTATGCACATAAATTTGTTTGATGCTAATGCTATCATATTCTTTTACTTTTCCTATTTGTAAGTAACCTACTAAAAATTTATTAGTGTCCCCTTGTAGAAAATGTAGATTTATGAACCATCCAAGAGAATCTCAGCCAAAAAAGTAATGCAACATCCTTATTTTGATGATCTTGACAAATCTCAATTATGATTTTAAGCCATTACAAAAGTGTGTACGAATCTTGGTGAGTGAATTTCAAGTTATTCATTTGATTTTAACCTTATTATGAGCACCTATGATGTAGAAATTATAAGAGAATCTTGAATTTCAAGTTATTCTATTCATGAATGGTGTTGTGTGCAATAGGTATCTTGGAACTCCTAGTGAAGATGTGTGACTAGGAGTGACTAAGTTGAGAGACTGGCATACCTATCCTTAATGGAAGCATCAATATTTATGCCTTGTTCTTCCCGAGGTTGAACCAAATGGTGTGGATTTGTTGTTTATAAGTGTCTTCCATCTATTTTCATTTCATTTCCATTTTGGATGCTCTTTCTTT
Source organism: Sequoiadendron giganteum (assembly GCA_007115665.2). Lineage (NCBI taxonomy): Eukaryota > Viridiplantae > Streptophyta > Pinopsida > Cupressales > Cupressaceae > Sequoiadendron > Sequoiadendron giganteum. The sequence continues at coordinate 786,817,627 of CM021102.1, read as the reverse complement.
TTCTTCTTTTACTTTGTGTATTTGTATGTAAACTACTAAAAATTGATTGGTGTCTCCTTGTAAAAAATTTTGATTTATGAGCCACCAAAGAGAATCTCAAGCAAAAAATCAATGCAACATCCTTATTTTAATGATCCTGACAAATCTCAATTCTAATTTGAAGCCATTATAAAAGAGTGTGTGAAGCTTAGCGAGGGAATCTCAAGTTACTCATTTGAATTTAACCTCATCATGAGCACCTATGATGTATACATTATAAGATAATCTCGAATGTATGAGTGACATTGTAAGAGATCTGTGAGAATAGAGTACCTAAGACATTGTGCCTATGAAGCAAGGCACCTGGGCCTTCATTTTGTAAAGGGCTTTAGTATGTAGTGCCTTTATGCTTAAGGTCATGTTTTTGTTTTGAAATAAGTTATTTAAGACCATGTTGAAATGTTTTGGTTCAGTTTTGGTTAGGAGGAGTCATTTTGAATCAATTTGGTAAAGTTACAAAAATTGTACATTTGGAGGATTGAATAACAAAGATTCACTATTTTCTACATTTTCCTACATTGAATTTTGCTACTATAGCAAATTGTACATTTTGGTACAGCCTAGAAGTGCTCATTTATGCATTGGAATTGATGGAGGAGTGAACTAAATTTTATTTTCATTTTGTCTCATTTGATATCATCAGGATTTGAGTGAGTTATAGTGTGTTGATAGCCTGCTTTGCATCAATATAACTAGCATACAATCTAACTTATTATAAAAACTTCATTTATTAAAACAAATCAACCTAATGATTATATATCAATATCAGTATTTCATATAATATATTGAAATAAACACTTGTAATGAGATTTACTCAAATATTGAAATTTATTGCTACCCTCAAAACATTTATAATTCAAGCAACGTAATCCCTTAACAGTCTAAATTAAAAAATGGCAAAAATATTTGATGACCTGTTACCAAGATACCGTGTTAGTTATGAGAAATCATTTTGAGGAATAGGGATCACATAGGTCACCTATGCAATAACCTCTCTCAATTTTTGTTATCTCACAGTCATTTTTTGTGCTGTCCAATTTTGACTTGATGGAAAAAGTGTCAATTGCAAGCAATGTAAAGTTGCAAAGTGGTGCAACTTTCATTTTGCAACTCGTTTGACCAAAAAAAAAATCAAATACATCCAAATGGGTATATTTATGCTAGACATGGTCCTATTTTTCACCCAAACATATGGAATCACTCTGAGCTACGTTCAATCGGCTCAATCCCTTAAGGATCAAAAGTGCAAAAGGGAAAAAATCTTTGACAGGCTATTACTTAGAAATCATGGTACTTACAAAATCTATGTCTAAGCATAAGGGATCATGTTGGCCCCTCTACAATAACCTCTCCCAGTTTTTGTTATCTCAGAGTGGTTTTCTCATGGTGTCCAATTTTCACTTGATGGAAAAAGTGTCAAATGCAAGTAGTGCAAAGTTGCAAAGTGGTGCAACTTATTTTCTCCAACTTGTGTGACCAAAAAAAATATTCTAGTGTGTATGAATAGGTATTTTTACGTTATCCTTTTTCTTCTTTTGCACCCAAACACGCGGAATCGTTCTGAGCTACGTTCAATAAGATTGATCCCTTAAGAGTCCAAAGTGCAAAATGGCTGCAAACTTCAGCATGTTGTTACTCAAATATCGTGATGCTTAGAAACTTCTCATCTAAGCTTTTGGGATCATGTTGGGCCCCTCTATAAAAACTTCTCTTAGTTTTTTCTATCTCAGAGGCATTTTCCTATGGTGGTGAATTTTCACTTGAGGAAAAAGTTGTCAAATACAAGTAGTTGAAAGTTGCAAAGTGGTGCAGCTTTGATTCTGCAACTCATGTGACCAAACATATTGTTCCAATGCATCTAAAAAGGTATTTTTACACTAGGCATGATCCTCTTTCACACCCAAACACACGGAATCACTCTGAGCTAAGTTCAATCGGATCAATCCCTTCAGAGTCCAAAGTGTAAAATGGCTGCAAACTTCAGCATGTTGTTACTTGGATATCGTGATTCTTAGAAACTTCTCTTCTAACCCTATGGGATCAAGTTGGGCCCCTCTAAAATAACCTCTATCATTTTTCATTATCTCAGAGGCATTTTCCTGTGGTGGAAAATTTTCACTTGAGGAAAAAGTTGTCAAATGCAAGTAGTTGAAAGTTGCAAAGTGGTGAAAATTTTATTCTGTAACTCGTGTGACCAAACCAATTGTTCCACCGCATCCGAATAGGTATTTTTATGCTACGTATGGTCATCTTTTGCACCCAAACATGCGGAATCGCTATGATCTACGTTCAACCGAATCGATCCCTTAAAAGAGTCCAAAGTACAAAATGGCTGCAAACTTCAACATGTTGTTACTTGGATAGCATGATTATTAGAAAATTCTCATCTAATCCTATGGGATTACATTGTGCCCCACCCTCTCTCATTTTTTTCTATCTTTAAGGCATTTTCCCATGGTGGCAAAAAAATTGTCAAATGGAAGTAGTTGAAAGTTCCAAAGTGGTGCAAATTTCATTCTGCAACTCGTGTGACCAAACAGACTATTCCAATGCATCCGGATGGGTACGTTTACACTAGGAATGGTCTTCTTTCACACCCAAACACACAAAATCGCTTTGAGCTACATTCAACCGACTTGATCCCTTAAGGGTCCAAAGTGCAAAAGGGAAGCAATATTTGACGGGCTATTACTTGGAAACTGATGCTTACAAACTCTCCTTCTAAGCCTACGAGATTGAATTGGGCCCCTCTACAATAACCTCTCTCGATTTTTATTATCTCAGAGTCGTTTTCCCATGGTGTCCAGTTTTCAATTGATGGAAAAAGTGTCAAATGCAAGCAACGTAAAGTTGCAAAGTGGTGCAACTTTCTTTTTGTAATTCATGTGACCAAAAAAAATGTTCCAACATGTCTCAATAGGTACATTTATGCTAGGAATTGTCCTCTTTCAGACACAAACACATGAAATCACTCTGAGCTACGTTCAATCGGCTTGATCCCCTATGATGGCATGCAAAACAATCGAAAAGAGAAACATATACATGACGGTTGAGAAGTCCGAGTTTTCCACACAAAAAGAATATGATCATCCTCAAGTCTAGCAAACACAAGAATTTTTTCAATTATCCTCTTTTCCCTTACAACAATATAAAACCAATTATAAATGCGTACAATGGTGGAACTTCGAAACATTTTATTTTTCCTCAATTAACAACTTTGGTTGTGAAGCATTTTGTCATTTTCATTTGAAATGATTAGCTATGCTTGAAAATTGGAGTCCAAGAGAAACAAGTGATGCTCTCACATATATTTATTATTTGGTGTGATAAATAAAGTTTCCACCATTGAGTCCATTTCTTATTTGTATTATAAATTATAACTTGTTTTCTCCCGAGTCCATTTCCTATACAAGAAATAATATTGCAAAAAGTTGACATATAAATCTTTTGACGTGTTTATATGGTGTTTGTATGATAATGTGTCAAGAATTTAACTACTTCATCTACTATGAATATTATGTTTTGCAAGTGTTGTGAAGATTATGTATCATTTGCTTAATTGAGTTGTTCCAATCAAAGGATTAAATATATTGGAATCTTTTTATGAAACATTTCATGGAATACCAATTGAAAATGTGTTTTTTTATTTTAGATAAACCATTTCATGGAACTCTTTGGATTAAAATGAATTGAGATATGTGAGAACAAGGGATCATTAGGAAATACATTGCTCAAGGATCTTAAATAAACCTTCTCTCCTGTTGCAATTTTGGGTGGATTATTACTTAAAAGTATTGGGAATGATTTGGCTATTTTCTAGTTGCCAGTCGCCATTCTAGAAGGCTCATCTCCTGATATATTTTATACTCATTCTTAATCAATTATCAAGTCAATAATCAGTGCATTTATTTACAATTAATATTTTCTTTTCAATTTGTGAAATTTTGGAATTCGTAGCTCTACTAGTATTCCTAGAAATATTGAAGTTGTTTAGCATCAACTAATAAAATTGTTTAGCATCAATCAATTAATATTCAATACAAACCATGAAGGATAACAATAATCAATGCTAGGGCTAACCAATTAATAATTATACATGTGAATAAGCCAAGCATGTACATATGAATAAGGGAAGCACAAGTATTAAAAAACATGTAAGCCTTGAAGTATACACACGAATACATAGAATACACAAATTAATAAAAAGTATATGCACGAATACAAGGTATACGCATGAAAACATGTAAGTCAAAAAGTATACATTGGAATACACGTAAGTCATAAAGTATACACGTAAGTTGTAAAGTATACACTTGAATATGCATAACTCATATCTATTGAACCGTGGATTTATAATGCAAATATGGACACCATCGATAAAAAAGATTTGTAATAACCAAATATCCATGTAGGAATACATCAATATATGTCGATATAAATATAAAATATAGGTACAAAATAGCCATATAGACTTATGAGAATGCCATATAGGCATGTAATTTCAAATATATCCAATACAAAATATGTACAAAAATGCCATATAGGCATACAACAAAGGGCTCTAGAATCAAAAGTCATCGCTCTCCATGCTCTCGAAATAAACTCTTTCCCTTTTCTTGTCGATCAGATGGTGATACATTTTCCACTCGTTTATGTTGTGGTCAAGTCTTATCTATTACAATAAGAAGTAAACACATTAATATATATAAATTACATTAAAAAAATGATATATTTAACAAAATAATCACTTACCACCATCTGATCATCACTCTCCATGAGGGAAATATTCAAATTCCCATGTTGAGGCATGATGAAGCCCTGTATAAACCATCCAAATAGAAATTAAACTATGAATCAATAATGGTTTGATTTTTCACTAACTAACATCTATAATAATGAATGTAAATTGAAATTTATAAATTTTCCTCATACCTCCCCTATCGGAGCCATCGAGGATTCTATAGCAGATGAAACACTAATCTCCATTACCCTCTAAACATTTAGAGGTGTTTCTACGTGCAACAAATGAAAATAAATAAATAAAATTATTCAATCAAAAAAACTACAATAGTGATCCACGTCATGACTTATAATGTATGAGATAATGAACAAAATTTTGAGTACTTATTAAACTATATATTTATGACTATCATGATTACTATTTTCCCTATCCATATCTTGTTCAAAAGCACATGTTTTAAGGATTTTACCCATAGCAGCAAGTCAGTGAACCATTTGATAAAATGATTTCATAGACATGTATGATAATTGTGGTGGCATAGAGAAGGCAGTGAACTGTTTGAAAAAAATGCCTCAAAGAAATGGGGTCTCATGGTGATGGAATGCCATTAAAAACAAATGCACGCCATGGCATTCCATCACCATAAGACTGCATTTTTTCGAATAGCTCATTTCCTTCTCTATGGTATTAATCCTTACTATTATAATTTGATAAAAAAAATTCCAACCATCCATAGTTTTTTGGAAAGAACCGATTTTAGGCTTTTAGCCATAGAAACAAGGAAGTGAGTAGTTTGATAAAATGCTTTGGTACATATGTATGGAAAATGTGGTATCATAGAAAAGGTGGTGAGCTATTTGAAGAAATTCCTCAAAGAAATGTGGTCTCATTGTGATGGAATGGCATTCCATCACCATGATAACACATTTCTTCGAGGCATTTTTTCAAACTACTCAGTGCTTTGTCTATGATATTGCTTACTATTATGCTTTGATATATTTTTCCCAAGAATCCATAGTTTGTTGGAAAGCACCTTTTTTAATATTTTAGCCATAGCAACGAGGAAATGAACTGTTTGATAAAATTATTTGGTAGACATGTATGGAAAACGTGGTAGCATAGAAAAGGCAGTGAGCATTTTGAAAAAGTGCCTCAAACAAATTGGGTCTCATGGTGATGGAAATCACCATGAGACCACATTTCTTTGAGGCATTTTTTCAAACAAATCATTTCCTTGTCTATGCTATTGCTTACTATTATTCTTTCATATATTCCTTCCAAGCATCCATAACATAGACAAGATAGTAAATTGTTTGAAAAGATGCCTCAGTAAAAAGTGGTCTCATGGAATGCCTTGAAAAGAAAATGCAATTGGAAGTTGTTCCTACTTATTACTTATGCTATGTGAAATAATTTCATCACTGCTTATGTTGACTTTCTAAACAACTATATTGTAGTTGAAATTTTGTCATCTATCAACATCTAGTTATTAGTTATGGAATGTGAAGTAATGCTTTCAGTTTGAAAGATGTGAAATGCAACATAATCAATGATATGAATATAAACTACACAAATCTATTAAGTACAATTCATTAGTTAAACTCTTTATTCTATTACCTGCATGTAGGTTTGACTAAATCCACTCGCACTAGGAGGTGTTCACTCGAAACCTCCAATATTAGCCTATTCAACATCCCAAATCACATATTAAAATTTCATTCATAAAACAATGCTATTAACATCTAATAAATTTATAATTTTTTACTAGTTACATACCTCAACGCTAGGTGCAGTGGAGAAATAAGCAAGTGAGGGCCGGTGTTTCTAGTATCAACAGTATGACCTTGCAATTTTATTAAAATCATAAAACTAAATTAGTTAATGTTGAATTTCAAAATCGAAATTTAATAAATTAAATTCCATAAACATGCTAACTTTTACCTGAGTATCAATTCCATAGGCCTCATGCAAAATGTTAGTTTCCCTCGCCATCTCCATAGCTACAGATGGATCCTGTGTAGCAGCATCCTGAGTGTCAGTGGGGTCATATGAACAAGTCACCCCGCAAGACTTACACAAATGGGATCAAAGCCCACCACTCAAATACTCCCCTAGATGGAACTGTAGAATAGGGATGGCATGTTGGATGACACTCTGGGTCAAAGGGTTGATGGCCTACAAAGTCTCTATGTTGGAACTCTCCTTTGTGATGAAAGGGATAACGATGTGCTCATGAGGCAGCCTAGCGAGAGGTCATCTCCCTTGTCACATAGGATCCTATTTTGCATTGGGTCTATCTTGAGCTGACCCCCCACCTCTCCCCTAGAAGTCCCTCATATAAAAATAATTTGGGATTTTGTTCAAGTTGAACTCACAGTATAGTTTCCTAAGGAAATATTGTGGGACTTCACAATTGTTGCATGGTGGGTAATCAAAAACCATGTACCACCTATCCAAAAAAAAGTTCCTAATCTATTGGTGGTGGAACCAATGAATAAGAAGCCTCTTCTCATTGAGGATAAGATTTGCATTTATGTGTGGGTCAGTGAATAATGAGAACAAATCAAATTTTGTAATTTTTAAATCTTTTAGATCTTTGTGTAAGTGCGGAAAGATGGGTCCCAAAAAGGGGGCTTAAGTGGCCACTTTTTTTTTCTAAAATTAGGAAATACTCACCTTGGACGTGAAATTAAGGATAGTTACACTCAAAATTTTGAGATGGAACAAAAACAAGGATCAAAGTGCTTTCAGTCTACTTTCTAAATGACTAATTTGTTTTGAAAATGGTTGAGATTAAGGGGTTCAAAAGAGGGACGTACATAAATTGGTGTTGTTTTTGTCAGAAAAACATAACATAGCAACTCCTGTACGACCCTTGTACGGTAAAAAAAATAATAATATTTTTAAAATCGCAATGGTCAAAAGTTAGCTAACAGTATGTAGTTGATGCATGATTTTTCTAATAATTTTTTAATGAATATTTGTTTTTTTACTAATTTTTGAAGTACACACTTCCTGAAAAACAAAATTTTGGCCATGCTACCCATACAAATTTTGGAAACTAATTTTATTTTATTTTTTAAAATAAAATTGTAAAATGAAGTCTAGTTTCTAAAAATGTAATTTATTTGAAATTTTGATGAATGGTTAATTTATAACGAAAAAAACACCAAACGTTGCTTTTTGCCAAAAAGAGACATACAGACAAAAGAAATTATGGATGAAAGGCTTAACATTATCAGAAAGTGAAAAAAATTACATTGTTGGATAGCTAAGAGAGAACCTAACATTACCCAGATGTTTGATTTGTTTGATATTAAACCACGTGCGATCCTGACGGTGATCACAAACCCGATTATGTGAAATATTGTAGAATTTGCAAAAACACGTCTCTGGTTGTTGAGAATACCCTCCAAGCCTTTGGGTTGGTATGTCAAGGAAAATACCAATCCCAAGGCTTGTGGATTCCCAAAGCAGGATATAACGTGCGTGTGTTAAAACATGCTCGTTTTGTATCTCAGTTTTCACATGTTTTGTGAATGCATTGACAAAATGCGAGCATGTTATAATGCGCTCATGTTTTGATCTACATCAAATTTATTTTTCTTCTTTTTTTTTTTTCTTTCTTCTCATTATCTTTGAGGGAAACTATATACATGAAACAAACATTTAAGTATAAGAAAGTCTTATACTTTAATTTATATTTCATGTATATAGGCAGGATGTTTGAGAGTGGTTTCAGATCTCTAGGATTTATAATGCAAATTCTAGTTTTTGGAAGATCTTAAAAATTTTAGACAGTCAAATTTCAATAATCAGCATGTCAAATTTTAGTAATCAAGAGGTCAAATTTTAGTAGTCAGAAAGTTGTATCATATTTATCTCTCCCTCTCTCCTCTCTACTTTGTATCTCTCCACTCCCTCTCTCTCTCCCTTCCTCCCTCTCTCCCCTCTCTCCCCTCTCTCTCATCTAGTTTTTGGAATATCTCACAAATTTCAAACTTAGTCAAATTTCAGTAATCAAGAGATCAAATTTTAGTAATCAACAAATTATATTATTTCTCTCTCTATCTCACTCATTTTTATCCCTTACACTCTAGACCTCTCTCTCAATATCTCCATCCCTTTTTATGACTCTCTCTCCCTTGATCTCAAGAACTCTCTCTCTCTCTTTGTGTGTCTCTCTCTATCTCTTTGTCTCTCTCTCATTTTCCCTCTAATTCTCTCTACCTCACTTCTCTCTCCCTCCCTCCCTCCTTTCCTCTCTACTTATCTCTATCTCCCTCCCTCCATCTCTCTCTCTCTCTACCTACCTATTCCTCCATCACTCCTACCACTCTCTATTTCTCTCTAACTAACCTCTCTCTCACCTCCCTCTCTCTCCCTCCATACTTCTCTCTTCCTCTCTTCTTTCTTATCTACTCTCTATCTCCCAATCCCTCTCTCTACCTACCTTTTCATCCATCAAACCTTACCACTCTCTCTCTAAACCAATCTATCTCACCTTTGTCTCCCTCCCTACCTCTCCCTCCCTCTCTCATTCCCTCTCTACTTCTCTCTATCTCTCCTCTCTCTCTACCTCTCCTTCCATCTCTACTTACCTTTATCTCCTATCTCCATCTCTCTACCTACCTCCCCTTCCACCACTCTCTATTTCTCTCTATCTAACCTCTCTCTCCATCACTACACCTGCCTCCCTCTCTCCCTCCCTCTCTACTTATATATATCTCCCCTCTCCCTCTCTACCTAGTTCTCCATCCATCATAACCTATGAATCTCTCTCTATTACTCTCTATCTCACCTCCCACTCTCTCCATCCATACCTCTCCCTCTCCTTCCCTCTCTACTCTTTATCTTCCTAATCCCTCTCTAGCTACATCTTCATCCATCATTCCCTAACACTCTCTCTACACCTATCTATCTTGCTTCTCTCCCTCTTGTATAGGTGTGAATTTTCACCCCTAACACAAATTCCCCTTTACCCCCTTTACACTTTAGAAAATCAAATTCAAACGCTTAATTCCACTTAAGACCACTGCTCACACCAGATTTGGTGCCTACTTTGTGTATCGGTGGAGGCGTTTATGTCGAGGATGCTTGTGCGGCACAAAGACATCCACGTGGCGCACTTACTGATATAAGTTAGGGCAGCCATACTATTCTTGGTCTTTCGTGACCTGGGGCTTTGCAGTGGTCGGTCCCCCTCTCTTAAATTTTTGGTGAACCCGATGTGAACCATTTTAGTTATGTTTTGTGATACTAAAATTCCCTTTCCTCATGTTCTAGGATTGTTGTAAGGCTTCTTCCTTACAACCTAACCTATGACCCCTAGTAGGTGTAGTTGGAAGGTTCTGACAGTGTTGTGCAACAAAACCTTGATTAGGTCACTATCCTATCACGTAGACCTTAGGAGGCTTTGTAGAGGTAATTTTCGGTGTGTGTGACGGCCTCTTTCTTAAACCAACCTATTCTCTCTGCATAGACTATGAGCAGTGGTACCAGCATAACCTTCACCTCATAGGACCTGCCGATGGGCTTGAATACAGAACCATATCCTCTTTACATTCCTATGAGGATAAATGGGAGTACTATAGCAAGTGTTCTCATTGATCCGACATCTCAAGTGAATATCATAACTAAGGAGATCATGCTAATTAACTTCCTGCATAAGGATGGATATGATGCACCTGAGAGTATCATCCACTCAAACAACAGACATTTCGTACCTCCTATAGGGAGTATTGTCCTATTGGTCCTTGTTGGACCTAAATCTATGAGCCTTAAGTTCGACATCATCTCGGGGTCTGAACTCTTTAGAGTGAAGCTAGGCATCCCATAGCTGGTAGTTATGAATGCAGTTCCCTTGGTTCTGCACAAGTGTCTAAAGTTTGTTCATAGAGGTTTGGTACATGTTGTCCATGACACCAGTTATAGACCACCAGTTTCATGTAGCAGCTATACCCTAGATTACTTTTGGCTTGCATCTCTTGGTCCTCTCCTGCTTAGAAAGGACCTCTTGTATTGTATATATTAAAACTATAAGAAAAGGTGTGCTAGACCAAAAGTGAGGTACCCTCCTTTGCCTTACACTATTTTGCATAGAGTTTGTCTGAAAGCTAACAGTGATATCACCAAGGCATGTAGAAGAGAATAAGAGAAGCGGTCTTGAGATCCTCCTTCCTCTTTTGTTGTTCAGCCCGATGCTTCCTCTTACTCTTGTGGCGCCATCTACTTCTACCTCATAGAATCCCATGTACCCGCTTGGTGAAAGGCTAAGCGTCCTACATTTGAGCTTCTTGTCTTACCCATGGAGCCTAGGCCCATTCATTATGGAAGATAGAAAGCCCCTCATGGAGAGTCCTCTTTGTCTCAGCCTCCACAGCCTCCTACTATTCTTGTTCCTAAAATAGTGAATGGGAAAAGGCCCACCGTCGAGGCACTAGAGTCAATTCATCCTGCCATTTCCGAACCTACTCCTCCTACTCCCATCCAAGATTCTATTTTGCTAGAAATAGTCATGGAGGACACTCCCATGGCTGAGCATAAGCCTTTCATCCCTTTGCAAGCCCTGGCTTCTGGTTCAAAGAGTTGTAGGAACTGCCTTGCGCACAAGCACAAGCATCAGTGAAAGGCTCTCCTAGTTGAGCAACCCTCCCTATAGAAGAATGAGGAGATGACTGCACCTCCTATTGTGTCCTCCTCTCTGCCCCCTTATGTCTCTATACAAACTAACTATGTATCACTTTCGGCTTCCGCTGTGAGAACACATGCACTTGGAAAGGTGCAGGTGTTTATTGCTCCTTCTACGGAGCCGCCTCTAGTGACTTCCATTTTAGATGTCCTACCTTTCCCAAAACCCATGGATATGGTTAATACTCTAGTTGTATCAACTAAGGTTCTTTCCTCTTCTCCCTCGACCCTCCTTACTTCGTGTGTGGGGATTTCACCTCCTCTGACGAAGAAGAAGGTAGAGTTTGGTCCCTCCAGAAATGGAGGACGTAAGAAGAGCCCACCTTCTCCAAAAGGTGGCCCCCCATTGACTTGTTTTGTCCTAGTAACGGAACCAGCTCCAGCCTCCCCTAAGTTTGTCACCACTCCTGAGTCTCTCAATGAGCCTAGCGGTGAACTTCGGGTGCGAACTCCTTCATCCATTGAGGTGAAACATGACACTCTCATTAAGTGTATGTTTAACTCGGTGGATGAATTTATAACCTTGTCAGTGATCTTCATGAAATCGTTGACCTTAGAACCACAAGAGTTGAGTGACAGAGACCTCACAGGTCTCTTTGCCTTGGCCCTTGTTGTGGGAGGATCAAAATCTCCTCCCCTTAAAATTACACCATTGCAGGATCATCATCCTTCCTATGATGATCTAGAATGGGAAGTTGATGACCTCTTGGTTAACCAATGTTAGGTGGAGACCCTCTTCTTGATCTTTAGATTAGATGTGTGTATGTGTTGTGACATGTTCCCTTGTGATCATGCTATATGTTCCTAGATGACCCTTGTCACCCCTATTGGTGCTTGGATATAGGTGTGGTGTTTGTGTTGTAAACCTTCCTCTATATGTATGTTAATTCTTCCATGTTTGTGATTGACTTTCAATAAATTGGGGACGATGCAAAGCGTCAGGAGAATTTAGGCCTCCTTCGATGTTGACCCAATTTTTTATTTTTACTCTGTCTTTCATGCATTCTTCCTAATCTGGCTGGGGATTGATGATCTTTCACCTCTCACCATGGTTACCTATTACATATATAAATAAAGGCAGATCTAAACCTGCGAAACTAGATCCCCATGTGCCCTTTGTGTGTGATCTCTTTTCTTTTGCCTTTCTCTTTATCTCTCCCTCTTCTTTACTTGATTTTTCCCTTTCATGTGTGACAAAACCACTTCTACACTACTTATTCTTTAGAAAGTGCATTCATTGTAGAACGAATCCCTTCTTAGGACCCTTTACACATTTCCTCTTTGTTGGAATTGTATTCTCGACCCAAAACCTTAACGAAATGTGTTTCCTTCATCATGGGTTCATAAAGAAAGGACTTGGAAACCTTCCTCTAAAGTGAGAATGGTCTTAGTCTTCCCCTTGCATGGCCGCATATCCTTCCTTTCGAATTCCTTGATGAAGTGGACGGATCTTTTGAATGGATTCCTTCATGATAAATCGATTCAAGAAAGAAGGTGTTAGCTTTTGAACAGTGTGTCCCTTGAGTGGATGCCTCCCTTTCATGTTGGGTTCCCAAGGGACCCCTTCAAATGTTTTCAAAAATATCCTATGGTGTCTAGCCCGAGGGAAACCTAGCTAGACCGGTTTCACATCCTTGCATCTAGCTTGGGGGTAGCCCGACTAGACCGGTCTTACTTCTTCATGTCTAGTATGGGGGCAAATCGACTAGACCTACTTCGCATCCTTACATCTAGCTTGGGGGCAGCCTAGCTAGACTTCACTTTTCAAATAACAGATCCCTTGAGTGGACCCTCCTTCCTTTTGAAGGTTTCTCGAGGGACCCCTTTGAAAGTCTTACAACTTAGTGATGGTCTACATGACTATCCATTCACTGCCTATGCAGTCGCTTCCTAACATGTTCTATCCATGAGTAAACATGTCACCATCTTTGACTCCATGGAGTCCCCTTTGCTTGGTATCCTTCATGTGATATTTCTTGAAGGATACCTCCCTTGTAGGACTGTGAGCCTATGAGGCGCTTCGTTCTTTAGCTTTATTATTCTGCAAAACTATGAAGTCCTTTCCTACACTTCTAAGTTCACCAGGCAGTGCTCTACTTCCTCGTCAGTTCAAGTATACATCTCTTTCCTTATTACTTCTTACTACTCTACTTTATCGAAGCACTCAGTACTTGTGCTCGCTAAAGTGGGGGGAAAATATATAGGCATGAATTTGCACCCCTAACACAAATTCCCCTTTACCCCATTTACACTTTAGAATACCAAATTTGGAGGGCTTAATTGCACTTAATCCCACTGCTCACATCACACTTGCTTCCTACTTTGTGTTTCTATGGAGGCGTTTCTATTGGGGACGCTTGCATGACACGCAAATGTCTATGTGGTGCACTTACATCCCTGGAAAATTCCTGCGGCTAGAGTCTATAGAGACGTTGCACTTCGTATTGGAAGTCAAAGTGTAACACCCCTCTTTGGCTGGCCGACTCGAATATGGTCATTTTCCATATTCTTCCTTCATATTCTTCACTCTCTCATCCATTCTCAAGTTTTGCAAGATCGTTTGAGCACTCTCCCCATACCATTCATTCACTTCAAGCTTTATAGTAGCACTTTACACTCCATAGCAGCAATCCACTACTCCATCACTCTGATAGTGTGAGCACGGGACAAACACCATTGCAGTAGAGGCTTGAGTTCCTCTCATTTTCTCCTCCACTAGCCTTGAGCACTTAGGATGGAGGTGGTAAGCTCCTCTTATCTTATTTACCATTTTGGTTGGGTAATCATGTACTATTTTGCAGTGTATTTTTTTTACATAGCTTGTATTCTCTTCTTTATCATTATTTCTATCATTGCAAACTTGGTTTTCCATGGAGGTGGAAACACCAAAATGGGGGTCTGAGTGAGGTAGACCCTTAAACAGCCCCCCAACATTTTTCCCTCTTTGTTGTGTACAAGTGGAGAGATCTTGGAGAAATATAATGAGAAGGCTGTTGTGCGAGATCATCTTCATCACCCTTGAGGTAATATATTTCCTTTATCATGTTCGTCTTTATGTTTCACTCTTCTTAATATCATTATGTCATTCTAGAAACTTCTAAACTAGGCTGATAGTCCTTTCTTAAGGCTTAAACCTCATCTCTCTAGTTTTCTAGTCGTACGGATGCTAGCGCACCTATGAGATACCAGCGCACCACATTGTCATCCCAGAACCATGCTTTTGTCCTCTAACAAAGAGCTACTTGAGACACATAGCTAACCTTAAAAAGAAACTCATCTAGTCTCCTTTCAACTCTCGGGTTTGCAGAGTGGTCAAAGGACATATAGTCCTCATCATTCTCATCCCTCCTATCCTAAACTTCCTTTTAAACTGACGTAAGTTAGGGCATCCATACTACTCTTGGCCTTTTGTGAACTGGGGCCTGGTAGTGGTTGGTCCCCCTCGCTTACAAGCCTAGAATAAAGATTCAGATGAACAAAGGTAATCTTGTTTCAAGTTCTCTTGTATTTCCCTTTAATTTCTAGCTTTCTGTTGATTATTTGGTCCTTTAAGATTTTGACCCAAGTCAAGAAGTGAGATTCAACTTCACCCGCTTGAGCTCCTGAGTTCTTAACAGCTTAGCATGCCAGTGCGTCTTTAAGATGACAGTGCACTACACTAGCGGCTTGAAACTATGTTGACATATTTTGGCCGAGAGTTCCTCAACCAGAGGTGGAAAACATGAAGTCTTGCTCTCTCGGGGTTTGAGATTACTTTCTTTCTTTTCTTCACAGTTTCATCGATTTGTTCAAGTTGAGGTGCATAAGGTTAGTTTCTTCCCTGGTGATCTCTTGATAATAAAGAGACCCGTGTGGAGCGAATCCTCTTATATCACATTTTGGACCAACCACTGTAAGGCCCTAGGTCACAAAAGGCCAAGAGCAGTATGGATTCCTGAACTTACCTTAGTTTAAAAGGAACATTAGGATAGGAGGGGTGAGAATGATGAGGACTATATGTCCTTTGACCACTCTACAAATCTGAGAGTTGAAAGAAGACTAGATGAGTCACTTTTTAAGGTTAACTCTACATCTCAAGTAGCTCTCTATTGGAGGATAGAAGAGCGGTTCCAAGATGACAATGCGACACACTGGTGTCTCATAGGTGCATTGGCGTCCCTATGACCAAAAAACTAGAGAGACGAGGTTTAAGCCTTTAGAAAGGACTATCAGCCTAGTTTAGAAGTTTTTAGAACAACATAATAGGATTAAGAAGTGTGAGACATAAAGACGAACACAATAAAGGAAATATATTACCGTAAAGGTGACGAAGATGATCTCACACAATAATCTTCTTGCTAGCTTGCTCCAAGATCTCTCCACCTATGCACAACAAAGAGGGAAAATGTTGGGGGTTTTTTAGGGGTTTGTGTCAGTCATACCCCACCTTGGTGTTTCCACCTCCACGAACAACCAAGTTTATAATGATAGAAATAATGTTAAAGAAGGGAAAACAAGCTATGTAAACAAAAGACACTACAAAATAGTATGTGCTTACCCAACCAAAATGATAGAGAAGATAAGAGGAGCTTACCACCTCCATCCAAAGCACTCAAGGCTAGTGGAGGAGAAAATGAGAGGAACTCAAGCCTTTGAATATTGTTTGAGTGGTTGGTCCCTCATTCCCTCTCTACTTCTCTCTATCTCTCCTCTCTCTACCTCTCCTTCCATCTCTGCTTATCTTTATCTCTTCTCTCCTTCTCTCTACCTACCTCTCCTTCCACCACTCTCTATTTCCCTATATCTCACCTCTCTCTCCCTCACTACATCTCCCTCCCTCTCTCCCTCCCTCTCTACTTATCTATATCTCCCCTCTCCCTCTCTACCTAGCTCTCCATCAATCACAACCTACCACTCTCTCTCTATTACTCTGTATCTCACCTCCCGATCTCTCTATCCATACCTCTCCCTCTCCTCCCCTCTCTACTCTCTATCTCCCTAATCCCTCTCTACCTCCCTCTCCATCCATCACTCCCTAACACTCTTTGTACACCTCTCTATCTTGCTTCTCTCCCTCCCTTCCTCATTCCCTCTCCACTTCTCTCTCTACCTCCCCTTCCCTCTCTAATTATCTTTATCTCCCCTATCCCTCGCTCTCTCACTAGATGTATCCCTTGAATCCTTTTCCCCTATCTACTCTCTATCTCTCCTCTCCATCCCTCTACCTATCTCTCTCTCACTCCTCCCTCACCCTCTTTCTCTCTCACTCTCTCCTCTCTATCTTACCATTCTCTCTTTCCCTCTTTGTAACTCTCTACTTCTCTATATGTCACCATTCTCTCTCTACATATCTTTATCTCACCTATCCCTCTTTACCTCTCCCTTCCTCCCCTCTCTCACCCAACCTCCCTCCTTCCCTCTATCTCTATCTCCCTCTACTTCTCTCTATCTCACCTATCCCTCTCTACCCACATATCCCTCCATCACTCCCTACCACACTCTCTCTATTGCGCTCTATCTTACCTCTCTCTCACCTCCCTCTCTCTCGCTCCATACCTCCCCATCCATCACTCCCTACAACTCTCTACACCTCTCTATCTCACTTATTTCCCTCCCTTATTCTCTCTCTACTTCTCTCTACCTCTCCTTATTTCTCTAATAATCTTTAGCTCCCCTATCCCTCTCTCTCTCACACTAGATGTATATCTCCCTACCTTTTCCCCTATCTACTCTCTATCTCTCCTCTCCCTCCCTCTACGTCTCTCTATCACTCTCTCTCACTCCTCCCTCACCATATTTCTCTCTCACTCTCTCCTCTCTATCTCACCATTCTCCCTTTCCCTCTCTATAACTATCCCCTTCTCTATATGTCACCATTCTCTCTCTACTTATCTTTATCTCACATATCCCACTTTACCTCTCCCTTCCTCCCCTCTCTTAGGATTAAGTGTATAGGGAATATGGATTAGGGTTTAGGATATTAGGTATAAATTTGAGGGTATAGGGTATAGGGATGAGGGATGAAGGTTAAGGGTTTTGGGTTTAAGGTATAGGGTTGAGGGTTGAGGGATAGTTTTTAGGGTTGAGGGTATAATTTTAAGTGTATAGGGTATATGGATTATGGTTTAGGATATTGGGTATATAGTTGAGGGTATTGGGTTGAGGATATTAGGTTTAGGGTTGATGGTTGATGGTTTAGGATTTATTTATAAGTTTGAGGGTTGAGGGTTGAGGTATAATGTTTAGGGTTGAGGGTATGAGGTAAAGATCATAGGGTATAGTGATTAGGGTTTACAGTGTAGGGTTAAGGGTATAAGGTATAGGTTTAAGGCTCTATAGTGTAGGGTTTTTCATTTAAGTATAGGGTTGAGGGATATTATTTATGGTTTAGGGTATAACGTTGAGGGTGTAGGGTTTAGGGTTTAAGTTTTAAGGTATAGGGTTGAGGGTTGATGTATAGTGTTCAAGGTTGAGGGTATAGGGTATAGGGATTAGGGTTTAGAATAATGGGTATATGTTTGAGGTTATTGGGTTGAGGATTGACGTTTAGGTTTTAGTGTACAAGGTTGAATGTAGGGTTTAGGGTTTAAGTATAAGGTTGAGGGATGATGCTCAGGGCTTAGGTTATAAGGTTGAGCATATAGGGATGAGGGTTGAAGGTGTAGGGTTTAGGGTTGAAGGTATAGGGTTTAGGGTCGAGGTATAGTGTTCAAGGTTGAGGGTGTAGGGTATTATTGGGTATAGGGTATTGGGTTTAGGACTGAGGGTTAAGGGTTCAAGGTTTAGGGTACAAGGTTTGATATAGGATTTCGCGTTTAATTATAGGGTTAAGGGTTCTAGGATAATGTTTAAGGTTTAGGGTATAGGGCATACGGATGAGGGTTGAGGGTGTAGAGTTTATGGTTTAAGGTATATGGTTGAAGGTATAAGGTTAATTTTATATGGTATAGGGATTATGGTTTAGGATATTAGGTATAGGGTTGTGGTTATTGGGTTGAAGGTTTAAGTTTAAGTTTATAGGGTATAGGGATTAGGGTTTAGGGGAGAGAGAGAGAGAGAGAGAGAGACCTGAGAGAGGGTGAGGGGGTGTGAGAGACATGAGAGAGAGAGTACTCTCTAGTTAGGGTGGGAGGAAAAGACTTGAGAGAGGGGGAGGGGGTGGGAAGGAGAGACTTGAGAGAGAGGGAGAGAGGGAGAGATGGCCCCCATTTCTTGGATCCAGTTTTCTAAACAGGCCACTACATTGCCAATTTCAGTGAATTCGAAAGCTAGTGCGCCCATTAGCTTTCCAATTCAGTGAAATTGGGAACCTAACTTGGCCTGTTTGAAAAAAATGGGTCTAAGAAATGGGTTCTCCTGGTGATTTTCATCACTAGGAGACCCCATTTCTTGGACCCACTTTTTCAAATAGGCCACTACATTTCCAATTTCACCGAATTGGCAAGTGAGTGCACCCACTAGATTTCCAATTTGATGAAATTGGCAACCTAACTTGGCTTGTTTGATCATTGGGAGACCCCATTTTTTCAAACAGGCCAAGTTAGGTTGTCAATTTCATTGAATTGGCAAGCTAGTGGGTGCACTAGCTTTCCAATTTGGTGAAATTGGCAACCTATCTTTCCCTATTTGAAAAAGTAGGTCCAATAGCTTGGGGTCTCTCTGTTATGTAAACTCTTCTCCCAAGTAAGCTCTCTACCTTAATCCATCAACCCTCAACCCTTAATCCCTCAACCCTTAAACCCTAGTCCCTTAACCCTTATACCCTCTACCCTATACATTAGACCCTCAACCCTAATCTCTCAACCCTATACCCTCAATCCTCTACCCTCTACCTTAAACCCTCAACCCTCAACCCTTAATCCCTCTACACTCTAACCTATACATTAAAACCTCAACCCTCAACCCTATACAATGGACCCTCAACCCTAATCCCTCAGCCCTATACCCTCAACCCTCTAACCTAAACCTTAAACCCTCAACCCTCAACCGTTAAACCATAAACCATTAAACCCTCTACCCTGTACGTTAAACCCTCAACCATCAATTCTCAACCCTCATCCCTTAATCCCTCAACCCTTAACCCTTAAACCCTTAACCCTCAACCACTATACCCTCTACCCTATACATTGGACCCTCAACCCTAATCCCTCAACCATATACCCTCAAACCTATACCCTAAACCCTATACCCTATACCCTCAACACTAAACCCTCAACCATAAACCCTTAATCCCTCAACCCTGAATCCCTCAACCCTTAAACCCTCAACCTTCAACCCTCTACCGTCAACTCTCAACCGTTAAACCCTAATCCCTCAACCCCTATACCCTCTACCCTATGCATTGGACCCTCAACCCTATACCCTCAATCCTCTACCCTCAACCTTAAACCCTCAACCCTCAACCCTTAAACCCTCTACCCTATACATTAAACTCTCAATCCTCAATTCTCAACCCTCAACCCTTAATCCCTCAACCCTCAACCCTTAAACCCTTAACCCTCAACCTCTATACCATATAGCCTATACATTGGACCCTCAACTTAATCCTTCAACCATATACCCTCAAACCTATACCCGAAATCCTCTATCCTCAACCCTAAACCCTTTAACCCTAAACCGTTAAACCTTCTACCATCTACCCTCAACCAAGTACACTCTACCCTCAACCCAATACCCTATATCATCAACCCTATAGGTCCTCCACCCTAATCCATTAACCCTATACCCTCAACTTCTATCCCTTTCTCTCTATCTATACATATCAACTTTCTCTCCCGCCCTCTCTCCTACCCTCTCCCTCTTTCTACGTACCTCTTGCTCAATCAATCCCTACCACTCTCTCTTGCTCCCTCTATCTATCTCTCTTTATCTCCCTCCCACTACCTCTCCATCACTTGGCCTATTTGAAAAAATGGGTCTGAAAAATGGGGTCTCCTAGTGATTTACATCATCGAGAGAACCATTTTCTTGGACCCATTTTTTCAAACAGGCCACTACATTTCCAATTTCACCGAATTGGCAAGCCAATTGGCCCACTAGCTTGCTAATTTGGTGAAATTGGAAACCTAACTTTCCCTGTTTGAAAAAATGGGTCCAAGAAATGGGGTCTCCCAGTGATTTACATCACTGGGAGACCCCATTTCTTTGACCCATTTTTTCAAAACAGGCCACTACATTACCAATTTCACTAAATTGGAAAGCCAGTGGGCCCACTAGCTTGGCAATTCAGTGAAATTGGCAACCTAACTTGCCTATTTGAAAAAAAGGGTCCAAGAAATGGTGTCTCCCAATGATGTAAATCACCGGGAGACCCCATTTCTTGGAACTATTTTTTCAAATGGGCCACTACATTGCCAATTTCATCAAATTGGCAAGCTAGTGGGCCCACTAGCTTGCCACTTTGGTGAAATTAGCAACCTAACTTGCCCTATTTGAAAAAATGCGTCCAAGAAATGGTGTCTCCCAGTGATGTGAAAAAATGGGTCCAAGAAGTAAATCACCAAGAGACCCCATTTCTTGGACCCATTTTTTCAAACAAACCACTACATTGCCAATTCCATCAAATTGGCAAGCCAGTGGGCCCACTAGCTTGGCAATTCAATGAAATTGGCAACCTAACTTGCATGCCTAAAAAAATGGGTCCAAGAAATGGGGTCTCCCAATGATGTAAACCATTGAGAGACCCCATTTCTTGGACCCATTTTTTCAAACAGGCCACTACATTCCCAATTTCACCGAATTGGAAACTAGGGTAGAGGGTTTAAGGGTTAAGGGTAGAGGGTAGAGGGTTAAGGGTAGAGGGGAGAGAGATATAAGGAGTGAGTGAGTGAGAGAGATACTTGAGAGATGGAGATATGATCGAGAAACCCCATTTCTTGGACCCATTTTTTCAAACAAGCCACTACATTCCCAATTTCACCGAATTGGAAAGCTAGGATAGAGGGTTTAAGGGTAGAGGGGAGAGAGATAGAAGGAGTGAGTGAGTGAGAGAGATATACTTGAGAGATGGAGAGGGGCTAGGAGGGAGAGACTTGATAGAAGAGAGAGAGGGAGGGAGTGGGAGAGAGATAGAGGGTAGAGGGTAGAGGGTTTAAGGGTTTAAGGGTTAAGGGTATATGGTAGATGGTTAAGTGTAGAGGGGAGAGAGATAGGAGTGAGTGAGTGAGAGAGAGACTTGAGAGAGGGAGAGGGGGTAGGAGGGAGAGACTTGATAGAAATAGAGGGTAGAGGGTTAAGAGTAGAGGGTTTAAGGGTTTTGGGTTTAAGGGTTTAGGTTTTAAGGGTTAAGGGTTTAGGGTTAAGGTTAGAGGGGAAAGAGATAGAGGGAGTGAGTGGGAGAGAGATAGATGGTAGAGGGTTAAGATTAGAGGGTAGAGGGTCCACTAGCTTCCCAATTCGATGAAATTGGCAATCTAACTTGGCCTTTTTTTTTTAAATGGGTCCGAGAAATGGGGTCTCTCAGTGATTTACGTCATCAGGAGACCCCATTTCGTGGACCCATTTTTTCAAATAGACCACTACATTGCCAATTTCACCGAATTGGAAAGTTAGGGTAGAGGGTTTAAGGGTTTAAGGGTTAAGGGTATAGGGTAAAGGGTTAAGGGTAGAGGGGAGAGAGATAGGAGTGAGAGAAAGAGACTTGAGAGAGGGAGAGGGGGTAGGAGGGAGAGACTTGAGAGAGAGAGAGAGAGAGAGAGAGAGAGAGAGAGAGAGGAGGAGAGGGAGAGGGAGAGAGAGGAGAGAGATAGGAAGGTAGAGGGTAGTGGGTTTAAGGGTTTAAGGTTAGAGGGTAGAGGGTAGAGAGGGGGAGAAAGAAGAGAGGAGAGAGAGAGAGAGACTTGAGAGAGGGAGAGGGGTTAGGAGGAGATACTTGAGATAGAGTGAGGAGTGGGAGAGAGATATAGGGTAGAGGGTTTAAGGGTTAAGTGTTTAGGGTTTACAGTTGGGTAGAGGGAGAGAGATAGAGGGAGTGACTGAGAGACCAGAGAGGGAGAGGGGGTTAGGAGGAGAGGGTTGAGAGAGAGAGGGAGGGAGGGAGTGGGAGAGATATAGAGGGGGGAGGGCTAAGGGTAGAGGGTAGAGAGTTTAAGGGTTAAGGGTTAAGGGTAGAGGGTTAAGGGTTTAAGGATTTAGGGTTTAAGGGTTAAGGGTAGAAGGTAGAGGGTTTAGGGTAGTGGGGAGAGAGATAGAGGGAGTGAGAGAGAGAGACCTAAGAGAGGGAGAGGGGGTAGGAGGGAGAGACTTGAGAGAGAGATGGATGGAGTGGTAGAGAGATAGAGGGAGGCGAGGTTAAGGGTGGAGGGTAGATGGTTTAAGGCTTTAGGGTTTAAGGGTTTAGGGTTTATGATTGAGGGTATAAGTGAGAGAGATAAAGGGTAGAGGGTTAATGGTAGAGGGTAGTGTTATCAATTAGATATGCACCCTGTGTTAGATTTGCAGAAATCAAACTATTTGTTGAAACATGGAAACCCTTTTTAGATGTGGGTGATCTATGCAAAAAGGGAATCTCTAGAGTTAGTTAGTTCTTCAAATGATGAATCCTATTCTAAATGATTTTATTGAGGAAAAGGATAGAAAAAATAATTGAATTTAAACCTATGACTGAAATTCTATCACCTAAAATGGTTTAACCAACATCAAGGGGATTCTGATAGTAACTCACTCTAACCACCTCTTTAAAAACTAATTCTCACAACCTCACAAGCCATATAACCCAAAAGTGATTTGTGCAAAGGTTTAAAATAAACACAATGCACAACCTGAATTAGCATGTAAATCCTGCAAACACCTAACAATAGTAAGACAAGAAGAGGATTCAACAGATTTGAATCACAAGACATGCATCAAATTA
Source organism: Sequoiadendron giganteum (assembly GCA_007115665.2). Taxonomy (NCBI): domain Eukaryota; kingdom Viridiplantae; phylum Streptophyta; class Pinopsida; order Cupressales; family Cupressaceae; genus Sequoiadendron; species Sequoiadendron giganteum. The sequence goes on along the minus strand of CM021102.1, from coordinate 786,794,327 downwards.
CTACTGCAAAGTATAGACCAAAAGTGAGAAAGGAAAATATGTTGCTTTATTGAATAGAAGAGTGAAACTCTCAAAATCTGAGCACAAAACTGTTTACAAAACTCTCTACATGAGCAAGAGAGGAAGAAACACTTATTTGAACTGAAAAACACTAAGTTTTTCTCAAAGATATATCTCAAAACCCTAATCTGAGCTCCAAGAAAAAGCTCTATGAAAGGGACCAAAAAATGCCCAAGAAAATGGCACAAAAGTGGAAAAGTCTCACCTTTTGCATTTACATACTGAAAAGCTCCTAAAAATAGGTCTGCTTTGCTTTAAAAGCAAAAAAAAACACCTTATCTCTCCAATTACAATGCTTGATTTTTCTTATAAAAAATCATAAAAATAATAAACCTCTCTATTACATTTTTAATTGATTTTCTTCAAAAATCAATTGAAAAATATCAGTACTTGATTGATTTATTTTTAAATCAATTGAAAATCTAAAATGCCTAAGTGATCTGAATTTTACACTAAGGCACATCTCTCTAATTCCTAATTGATTTCTATAAAATCAATTAAAATAAAGTGTCTAAGGAATATATTGATCATTCTTTTAATTTTTTTAATTGATTGACAAAATCAATTAAAAAACAAGACACCTAACCACTCTTCTTTTTACTAAGGCATTATTTAGAGAATATCAAAAACCAAAAGCCTAAAGACCATGAAATATTAACAACACAAACCTAAACTTAGGAAAATAATTCATGTGAAGGCCTCTACAATGTTCGACCTAGGTCATGTATAAGACATTAATGGATGAAAGATAAGGTGAAAATCTCAATGGAAAGCCCATTTTTGAATTAGAGCATGGGGGTAGGAAAAACTTTGAACAAACCCTAAAATCTCCTCATTCTACACTTGCAACTTTGAGAATGAAGTCAGCTTAGAAGGCACTGCCATATGCTTGAATTTCAGCTTGAAATTCCCACGATTCCCCAGGTTCTTGGTCGACTCTTCACTACTTGCTCTTGGTAAGTTGATTTCTACCATTATTGTTCTTTCTTCACCGTTTTTTGGAAGCAACAAAGGCCATTGAAGTCGTGGCTTATGCATACTTTATGTCTGATTTTTTGGTTTCCATTTTCCTATGCTTTGTTTATATTCTCTTTGGCCACCATTATGTGAACTTGAGCTTGGTGTTTGAGGGCTCTGTGAGAGATGGCCACACACCACTTCTTTTCCTCTACTAGTCGTCGATTGGTAAGTTATTCCTCCATTGTTCTATTTTTGTATTTCTCTTTCCTGTCATAAAACTTTCAACAGCAAAAAGTAAGTGATTAATTTCTATTTGCACTTAAAAATAAAGGCCAAGCAGGCCGCGCCATGTGTATTTAAATCTAGTTTTCTTTGAAGAAATTCCCTCTGCATTTTCCTTTATTGTTCCTCATATTTGGGTTGCTACAGTAAGCTCGAAATGAAACCCTCCATAAATGGCTCGACCCATTATGTATCTTTTAATTTTTGTAAAACTCTTATATGGGTATCTCTGATTCCGAAAGTGATCATTTATCTTATGTTCTTTATTGAAAACCCCATATGGGTTTAGCTGAAACTGGTGAAAATTCCATTTTGATAAAAAACCCCAATGTGGGTATTCAAGGTTTTGAACAAATCTGCATTTTAATAGAAATTCTTCACATGGGTATTCAAAATTTAAAGCACAAACTCCATGTCATGCACAACCCCAATGTGGGTATTCTAGAAATAGAGAGAAACCTTTGTATTTCTACATTTTTTTCTTTAACTGTTCATCACCCATCATGTGGGTATGCTAAAATCATGGTAAATCTGTATTTTTAATAAAGCCCCATGTGGTATCTTTAAACATTTTGCTTTTGATTTCAAAATTCTCTTGTAGCTCACAAGAACAAAACTACATTTGAAACCCACATCATGCTGAAACCCATGTTATTTTATCATTTTCTAAAACAATGCAACAAGCTTCCCTCTATATTAAAACAATATTCTCACCAACTTGTATCTCTCTTTGCCTCTTGCACTGCTTCTTCATTGTTCAATATTGTAAATAGGAGGATTCCTCTATAGATTGTACTTCCATTACTTGCTTCACCATGTTATTTTTGAATAAGCTCATACATAATACCCCTTGATATAAAATAGCACTACTGCTCTAGAAAACATTACTCTCCTTTTGCTACATTGTTCCTGTAGCAACACCTTTATATCACAACTTGAATGCCTCCAAAAAACAATAGGCATTCATAGTTCAGTCACTTCAAATAAGATAAAGCAACACTGAAACTCCATGTTTTTATTACCCATTATTGCTTCATTGCTAAGGCATTATGTATGCATGTTCGCTATCACTGTTTAGAGATAGAACACTACTTCTCCAAAAAAGAACCATATGAAACAACATAGAAGAAAGTAAACAGACTTAAGGTAGAAAAAATTTAATTAATATGACAGCAATATTTAAAACTTGCAAGTATGAAATTGATGCATTTCAGTTGAATTGATCGAGCTCATTAAGTCTATTGTCCACCTGTGGCTTTCAAAACAACATGTTACTTGATTGTTATGAGTGAACACTAGGCTTAATTGTTTGATGGCTGAAAACATGTTTCACTCCTTCATGTTGAATAGCTCAGATGAGCATGATTCAATTTTACTTTCTTTCTCATCCCACTTGTAAATTTAAGGGGAAGCATGTTGAGCTCTACCCTTGTGGGAGCCCGTTTTACCCCACATGCTCTTATGTCTTTAAAAAATAATCAGCTTCATGACTTTTCCTATACCTGAACAGGAAACAAATGATGTTAGCAAAAACAATAAATATGATGATGTTTACTCTTTCAGCTCTGGTTCCCACACTTTTCTTTTAATTGATTCCATGCATCCCAAGGATTGAATTATATTTCTTTCAGCAAGGCATGTAGTATAGTTCATATCCTGAGCTCTTAATTGAGACCCTTATCAACCTTTTATAGATACAGTCAGGAGTGAAACCAGAATGGAGCGAGCAACAAGGCATCAACTGAAGATCAACTCAAGCAATGGTGGATATGTTCTATGTTATTTTTCACTTTCTTTCAGTTGTATATTTCCTTTCTTGTAGTGAATAGGACTAGCTAAAACCATAACTTGTGTGGATCTTTTAATTTCTCCTTCTGCTTTTCATTCTGAAAATAAATGCATCAGAAACGCAACTTGTACTATTATTTGTATTCTTCCAATCAAATGAGAACTATAATGTAACAATGTCATGAAATAAATGAAAGTAATGGATGCTTAATCATTTTTATAATCAGCTTGTACTTCATTTGTTATGTAATATTGAGCAATGAATCTGAATTCAGTTCTTTCAAACAATGCATAAATGATACTTAATAGAACAGATGCAATTGACAATTTAAAACCATGTAGCAACTAACTGAATTTCCACTTTAAGATATAAAAAACTCTAATCACCTCCACCAATTGAGCTGTAGTGAAAATTTGGAAAAAAATTGGCGATTTCTACTAGATGCTTGCCAGCTAAGCATTAGACTAATTGCCTATAATATTCCATTGCGCACGAAGTCAAATATTCCCTTTCATGAAAATCAGAAATCTGAACAACAACACTCCAAACAATTGCAAAACAAAACAAAACAATGCTCAAATAAAACTAATAGGCCCTGAAGGCCAACTAAAACATGTGCAACAACGCTTAGGGAAAGTAGGAAAACTAAAAAGAGATATGTGAAAGCACTTATTACAAAAGCTACTCTACTTATTTACAAAATATAACTTATCTCAAAGGCAATGCTCGAGGTGGATCCCATTTACTAGGATAGACAACACCTCTCTAGTCAACTTAGAAAGTTGGAAAGCATTATTTTCCTTGCACTCCATGATCACATAAAGCCTATCCCAAATTGCATCAAATTTGGAATGTCATCTAGGTTTATTCTTATATTCATTCCACTTAAAGACCAGATCACCAATGATGAATTCATGTGGCCTTGCCCTTTTATCAAAAGAGCTATTCATCTGAGTTTGATGTATCTCAAGTTGTCTTAATGCTTCCTTTCAGGTTTCTTCGAGTTCTACTAGCTAAGCAAATCTCACCTCAAGAGGTTGTTCATTCAACAATTCTAGCTCCTTAACAAAACTCAAAGTAGGTAATTCAATAGAAATAGGTAACTTAGCTTCTTTTCCATAAGAAAGAACTTAAGGTGAACAACCAGTGGCCCTTTTCAGAGTCACCCTGTTAGCCCAAAGAGCTAACTTAAGATTTTCATGCCATGTCCATTGATTGTCTTCAACTATCTTCTTGATTATCCGGATCAAATTCTTATTTGTAGATTCTGCCTACCCATTGCCCTGTGGATAATAGTTAGAAGATGTATTCAAATAAATTTTATTTCTAACTGACCAATCAAAAATACTTAAACCAATGAAACCAAACCATTGTCAAAAATTATTGAATCCGGAGTACCAAATCGTGACACTAACTCTTGATAAAAATTAAGCACAAAAGTCTCATTTGCTACTTTCAAAGCAACTGCTTCGGTCCACTTAGTAAAGTAATCCGTTGCACTAAGGATCCACTTAGGACCCGCGCTTGAAGGTAGGTTGATAGGTCCAATGAAGTCTAAATCCCACTTGGAAAATGGCTACTCCACCTAAATAGGATGCAGGGGCAGCACTGCAAGCCTCTATTTTACAGAAAATAAAGCACACTTTTCACATTTTCGGACCTAAGCAATAGCATCCTTAAATAGATCTGGCCAATAATAACCAACCCACATAATTTTTAGGGTTATTGTTCTTGTAGAAAAGTGGCCTCCTGAAGGCCCATCATGAAATTATCCTAGCAACTTGTCAACTTGATCAGGGTTAACGCATCTATAAAGAATTCCATCAATAATTACAAAAGGAATGGACTGTAATCTATAATACCTCCTTTTTGCTTTGTCTAAGCCTTTGGGGCACTCACCAGTTTTCAAATAGTGCATCATTTGTTGCACCTAGGTAGCAGCAAGAACTGGAACAACAACTGCATCGTCATTGTTTAGCACTATACCAACATTTTTAGTTTTGTTTAAGCTATTTTCTGCTGCGTTTTCTGCATTTTTTTCACACAAACCCTTGCCTCTAACAAGCTTGGTTATTTTAATATCAATACCAAACTCCATAACTTTGGTATCGACCCAACACGCTTATCATTAATTTCACGGTTCAACAAGAAGTCTTTAACAGTTGAATGTACAACTAATAAATGAATTATTTTGTTTGACAACATATGCCTGAATTTTTTGAGGCTTCTCACAATAGCAAAAACATTCTTTTCAACAAAAGAATACTTCACCTCATAATCATGTAATACTTGGCTGAAAAATGCCATTGGCTACTCCAAGCCTTCATCATTTTGCTGGCACAACATAGCAAAACTAGTATCAACCCCTCCAAAGGCATAAAGAATAAAATCTCTATCATAATTTGGATTAATGAGAGTAGGAGCAGCTGCAAGGGCTTCCTTTATCTACTCAAAGCTCCTCTTACCTTCCTTAGTCCAACTAAAAGGCACATTTTTCTTAAGCATAGCAGTGAGAGGTTGCAACAAGGCTGCAATGTTAGGTATGAATCTCCTTACAAAATTTATTCTTCCAAGAAAGCTTTGTAAGACTTTCTTGTGAGATGGTAATGGCAATTCAAGAATAGAAAAAACTCAGTCAGAGTCTATAGAAATACCTTGTTTCGAAACAATGTGTCCAAGGAGTTTACCTTCATGCACAGAAAAAACATTTTTTTAGATTGAGAGATACTCCAAACTCTCTGCACCTTTGAAAAATCTATTTCAAATTCTTAAAATGTTCATTAGCATTTCTAGAAAAAATAGTAATATCATCTAAATAAACCAAAACAAACTTGTTCATGAGGCCATGAAATTCCATGTCCATTGCACGATGAAATGTTGCTCCAACGTTGGATAAGCCAAAAGGCATCTTTTTATAGGCCATGGTGCCCCATTTAGTTGTGAATGTTGTTTTGAACTGATCCTCCAATTTGACAAGAATCTGGTTATGAATTGAATACCCATCTAGCAAAGAAAATCTGTCAGAACCAGAAACAACTTGTAAAATCTTCTCCATGGAAGGGAGTGGATAGTGGTCCTTTAGTGACTCTTTATTTAAATCTCAAAAATCAACACACGATCTGATTTCCCCACTTTTCTTCCTAACTGGAACTAAGTTAGACACCCAGGAAGTATGCTTGATAGGAAAAATAATACCACTCTCAACGAAATTATTCAACTCAGCCTTCATAAGATGCTCTAGTTTGGGGTTAAGAGGTCTATGTTTCTGCCTTATAGGTTTAGCATTAGGTTCTAGTTCAATAGTATGTTGGGCTAGTTCTGGATCAAAACCTTTCAGATCTTTGTATTCCCAAGAAAATACATCACTAAAATCTTAACATAATAGAATAAAAGCTTGTTGTTCCTCCTTATTGCATACCTTTCCCAGCTTGAGAAGTTTACCCTTGAAAATCTCAACTGCCTCATAGTGCTCTTTCTTGACAGTCATGCTGCATTTATCTTTCTGTACCTGGTCATCTGAGTTGAAAATAGATTCCATGGTCACCAACCCCTTTGGAAGCTTGTTTGTCTTTAATTGCACAATCTGATTATCATACTGTTGCTGCCACCTTTGTTGATTCCCATCTGCATATTCTGCTTTAGCAATTAGGAAACTTACAATCTACTCATTGTTGTCAAAAACCTGCCAACTCACATTATTTTCAGGTACAGAAGGTCTAACTATAATCTTAACATATTGACGTGCCTCTATTTTTCATTCAGAATATCAAATTGGGCTCCTATGGTAGTGAGCCTATCTACATGCTTGTTTTCATTTCTAGGAACTAAACATATATTGAAAGCATCAAAATCTTCAATCAAATCCCATACATGATGCTTGTACTTTTTAAGTAAATCATTTTTTATAGCATTCAGATTTCTAACTTGATTCACTATCAATTTATCTCCTAAGAGCTAAAAAATATTTATCTCCTTCTGGTGAAATCACAATGGCTCCACCACCAGCACCTACACTGCTCCTTGAGCCATCAAAATAAAGCTTCCAAAGTTCATTTTCCTTCTCTACAGGTTGTCCTTCCTTTTTAAACAGATTAGGCATATCAAGATAAGGTTCACGAATCATATAAACCCCTAATCCTATCTCATCTATGCATTGGAAAGGATCAAACTCGTGATATTCAATTGCCCGTTCATCTAGATTCATTTTTTTTGTATGGGTGTTGTGGTCTAAGGTCATGGTTTGCTCCTCCAATACAGGGGTGACATAGAGGTTAGTGTTTATAGGGCTCAAGACATATGGTTCGATATGATCTTTGGCTAGGGCCTCAGATTTTATGGTCACTTTCGTACCATACCTTGTTCTAAAAAATAGGTGAGACCAATCGGAGGACAAAAACCCACCCAACTTGGCTGTAAAATCCCTTGAAAGGCAAATGGCAAAGTGAGGTGACAAATCAATAACATGTATATCTTGATGGATCGCAAAACTAGGGTATCCATTTAAAGTAAGAGCTATTTTTTTTACTATACCAATAGTTTTAACAACAGACCCATCCAACTGAACTCCACCCTTCTGAGAATTGGGTTCATAAACAATACCTAACACATCAACTAATCTTTTAGGCATAATAAAGCTACTTGCAGCATAATCGGTCATATAGTTATGCACTATTTTATCTCCAATAACCAGACTTAAATAAAATGGAGGAGGCTTTACCTCTTTAGTTTTCTGCTCACTCTTGGCTTCTGAGTTGTTTGTGAGCACAACTTTGGCATTCTTTTGATTATTATCAGAAATAGAAAGCTCTACTAAAGAATCTTGCAACAAACCTTTTTGTCCCAAAATATACAATGCATCCATAACTAACATATTGATAGTAGTTTTTTTAAGATGTTCAACCACATTGAAAGAAACATGGGTTACCTTTTGCTGGTTTTTTTGTGATAGCAGCATCACTTCCTTTCTGCAAAGGCTATGATTGTGTCTTTGACGATTCCTTTCCAGGTATTCCTTGGCCTCTTTGCAAAAATTGCAATTTAGGTTGCACTGCAACACTAGTATTTGATGTAGAAACAGGTTGTTTGTCTTTTCTTGACTGTTGTGAATTTTCAGATTGCTACCTCAAATCCATTGCTCTCTTTTTCGATCTCATGTTGGATGAAATAGGAGAATCTTGTTGATCATGTTCATTCACGCCATAGAACTCAGACCTCTGCTAGTTCGGCAAAGAAACCTCAAAGCCTTCTTACTGTTCTAGATTTGGACTCAGAGCACTTTTTGAACCTACATAACTATTTTGGACCATCAAGGCTTGATTTCTTATGTTGTTAGCACATGCTAACCGGTTATGGGTTTGATTACATGGATAGCACCAGTCACAATCTTGGGAAAGGTTATTTTGTGGCATGAGTTCCTTTGACGAATTGGTGGCATTCAGGTTGTAGGGTTGGAAAGGTCTAGGATTAAAAAATTTCCTTTGGCCTTGGTAATCATTCTAGAAAGCTAGCCTATTTTGCTGGTTTTGCTAGTATGGGGCTTGATATGGCTTATGTTCTTGGCTAAATTGCTTCTTAATGCTGAAGAGATCATTCCCAGAGGTTTCAAATATACTTTTTATCTCTTGAAAATCTTTGTTTTGGGTTGGGGCAACAATTTCTTGGGTTGCGATCTGATAACCCATTGCTGGAACAATGAGAAAAATAGCTAAGGGAGGAAAAAATGTAAGTGTAGGAACTTGAATATCTAGAAACAAAGGCATGGGAGGACTTAGGGGAATTTCAGCATCTTAAATAAGACAGTTCTCATCTCTAATGGTGATATCAAAAGCGTTAGGGAGCGTGTGCCCACCCATAGATTGGGTCATAACTAAAATTTTATTGTTTAAGGCTTTCAAGAAATAAATAAAGGCATGATTTGGGGTTTTACCATTGTAGGGATTCTATCTCGAGTTCTCTAAAACTGATAGTTGAAATCAGCCAAGTGCTCATGCAAGGCTCTTTTGATCGTGCTCAGCTACTCCAACAAAGATGCATGATCTGATTTATCAACAAAATAATGATACAAACCATCACCTAATGCATCCCATGTTGTGATAGAATTTGTTGTGAGGCCTCTAAACCATTGCAGTTCATTTCCCTTGAGTGACACAACCAAGAGTCTCAATGCTACATTCTCCTGAGTAATGTTATGAACTGAACATAGAGTGGACACATCATGAATGTGTTCGATGGTTGTAGTTTGTTCTTCTCTAGTAAAGAAAGGTAGGCTTCTGAAAGTTGTTGCTAGAATATCATCATAGTGTTTGATGTTTAATAGGCTACCCCCATTAAATGGTGCAAAGGCATGTTTTCCTGCCATCGGTGGTACTTGTGATATAGGAATAAGACTTCCTAGTGATAAGACTATTGAATTCAGAATTGGAGGTGTTGATGCTGACCTCCTTGGTGTACCAAATATCCTTTTTGTTGTTCTACCTCTCCTTCATGGTGGGGATAACTATAGGTACTCAAACGGTATTGAACTGGATCTTGTTTGTATTCTTCTCATGCATAGGTTGCACTAAATCTGTGTGAAAAAATCAAAATCGGAGTCGCCAGGTATATTGAAAAAGGGCCTTTAAAAGCTTGAAACACTTGTTGCATACACCAAACAACAACCTTAAAATATTAAAATTTCTCTGAAATTGATTTTCAGAGTCCTACCGAGCGTGCCAAAATCTATTATCAATCAGATATGCACCCTATGTTAGATTTGCAGAAATCAAACTATCTGTTGAAACATGGAAACCCTTTTTAGATGTGGGTGATCTATGCGAAAAGGGAATCTCCAGAGTGAGCTGGTTCTTTGAATGATGAATCATATTCTAATTTATTTTCTTGAGGAAAAGGATAGAAAGAATAACTTGATTTAAACCTATGACTAAAATTCTATCACCTAAAATGGTTTAACCAACATCAAGGAGATTCTAATAATAAGCCACTCTCACCACCTCTTTAAAAACTGATTCTCACAACCTCACAACCCATATAACACAAAAGTGATTTGTGCAAAGGTTTAAAATAAACACAATGCACAACCTGAATTGGCATGTAAATCTTGCAAACACCTAACAATACTAAGACAAGAAGAGGATTCAATAGATTTGAATCAAAAGACACATCAAATTACTACTGCAAAGTATAGACAAAAAGTGAAAAAGCAAAATCTAATGCTTTATTGAATGGAAGAGTGAAACTCGCAAAATTTGAGCACAAAACTGTTTACAAAACTCTCTGCATGAACAAGAGAGGAAGAAACACTGATCTGAACTTAAAAACCCTAAGTTTTTCTCAAAGATATATTTGAAAACCCTAATTCGAGCTCCAAGAAAAAGCTCAAGGAAAGGCACCAGAAACTACCCAAGAAGATGGCACAAAAGTGGAAAAGTCTCACCTTTTGCATGTACATATTGAAAAGCTCCTAAAAACCATGTGGGTATGCTAAAATCATGGTAAATTTCTATTTTTAATAAAGTCCCATGTGGTATCTTTAAACGTTTTTCTTTTTTCTTTCAAAATTCTCCTATAGCTCACAAGAACAAAACTACATTTGAAACCCACATCATGCTGAAACCCATGTAATTTTATCATTTTCTGAAACAATGCAACAAGGTTCCCTCTATATTAAAATAATATTCTCACCAGCTTGTAGCTCTCTTTGCCTCTTGCACTGCTTATTCATTGTTCAATATTGTAAATAGGAGGATTCCTCCATCACTTGTACTTCCATTACTTTCTTCACCATGTTATTTTTGAATAAGCCCATACATAATACCCCTTGATAGAAAATAGCCCTACTACTCTGCTACTGCTCTAGAAAACATTACTCTCCTTTTGTTACATCATTCCTGTAGCAACACCTTTATGTCACAATTTGAATGCCTCTAGAAAACAATAGGCATTCATAGTTCAGTCACTTCAAATAAGATAAAGCAACACTGAAACTCCATGTTTTTATTACTCATTATTGCTTCATTGCTAAGGCATTATGTATGCCTGTTCGCTATCACTATTTAGAGATAAAACATTGCTGCTCCAAAATAGAACCATATGAAACAACATAGAAGAAAGTGAACAGACATAAGGCAACAAAAATTTAATTAATATGACAACAATATTTAAAACTTGCACGTAAGAAATTGATGCATTTCAGTTGAATTGATCGAGCTCATTAAGTCTATTGTCCACTTGTGGCTTTCAAAACAACATTTTACTTGATTGTTATGATTACACAATAGGCTTAATTATTTGATGACTAAAAACATGTTACACTCCTTCATGTTGAATAGCTCAGATGAGCATGATGATTGTAATTTCTTTCTCAGCCCACTTGTAAGTTTAAGGGGCAGCATGTCGAGCTCTACCCTTGTGGGAGCCTGTTTTACCCCACACGCTCTTATGCCTTCAAAAACTAATCAACTTCATGAATTTTCCTATAATTGAATAGGAAACAAACAATGTTAGCAAAAACAATAAATATGATGATGTTTACTCTTTCAGCTCTGGTTCTTGCACTTTGCTTTTAGTTGATTCCATGCATCCCAAGGATTGAATTATATTTTTTTCAGTAGGGCATGTAGTATAGTTCATATCTCGAGCTCTTAATTGACACCCTTCTCAACCTTTTGTAGATATAGTCAAGAGCAGAAGTAGAATGGAGCAAGCAACAAGGCATCAACTGGAGATCAACTCAGGCAACAACGGATATGTTCTATGTTATTTTTCACTTTCTTTCAGTTGTATATTTCCTTTCTTGTAGTGAATAGGACCAGCTAAAACCACAGCTTGTGTGGATATTTTAATTTCTCCTTCTACTTTTCATTCTGAAAAGAAATGCATCAAAAATGCAACTTCTACTGTCATTTGTATTCTTGCAATCAAATAAGAACTGTAATGTAACAATGCCATGAAATAAATGAAAGCAATGGATGCTTAATCATTTATATAATCAACTTGTACTTCATTTGTTTTGTAGTAGTGAGCAATGACTCTGAATTCAGTTCTCTCAAACAATGCATAATTTATACTTAACATAACAAATGCAATCGACAATTTAAAACCATGCGGCAACTAACTAGATTTCCACTTTAAGATATAACAAACTCTAATCAGCTCCACCAATTGAGCTATAGTGAAAATTTGGTAATAGGTAGAGGGTTTAAGGGTTTAAGGGTTTAAGGGTTAAGGGTTAAGGGTAGAGGGGCGAGAGATAGGAGTGAGTGAGAGAGAGAGAGTTGAGAGAGGGAAAGGGAGTAGGAGGGAGAGACTTGAGAGAGAGAGAGAGAGGGAGGGAATATATAGAGAGTATCCCTCATACCCCCTCTCTCTCAAGGCTCTCCCTCCTACCCCCTCACCCTCTCTTAGGTATCTCTCACTCACTCACTCCCTCTATATCTCTCCCCTCTACCATCTACCCTTAACCCTGTATTTGTCTCCCACTCCCTATCTCCCTATCTCCCTCTTAAGTCTCTCCCTCCTACCCCCTCTCCCTCTCTCAGGTCCCTCTCCCACTCACTCACTCCTTTTATCTTTCTCCACTCTACACTTAACCCTCTTTCCTCTATCTCTCTCCCAATCCCTCCCCCTCTCTCTCTCACTCACTCCCTCTATATCTCCCCCCTCTACCCTTAACCCTAAACCCTAAACCCTAAAACCTTAACCCTTAAACCCTAAACCCTTGAACACTCTACCATGTACCCTTAGCCCTCTACCCTCTATCTCTCTCCCACTCCCTCTCACTCTCTCTCTCAAGTCTCTCCCTCATACCCCCTCTCCCTCTCTTAGGTCTCTCTCACTCACTCTAATCCTTAAACACAAAACCCTTAAAACCTATACCCTCTACCCTCTATTTTTCTCCAATTCCCTCCCTCGCTCTCTCTCTCTAGTCTCTCCCTCCTACCCCCTCTCCCTCTCACAAGACTCTCACTCACTCACTCACTCCTTTTATCTCTCTCCACTCTACCCTATACCCTCTACCCTTAACTCTCTACCCTCTATCTCTCTCCCACTCCCTCCCTCCCTCTCTCTACACTCACTCACTCTCATTTTCTCCCTCAACCCTAACCTAGAACCCTAAACCCTTAACCCTAAACTCCTCATTCCCAATTCTCTATCTCTATCTCTATCTCTATCCCACTTCTCCATATCTCTCTCTCAATTCTCCTCCTCCCACCCCCTCTCCCTCTTCCTCGTGTCTCTCTCTCTCTCTCTCACTCAATTTATCTCTCTCCCCTCTATCCTCTCAACCCTTAACCCTCTACTCCTAACCCTTAAAACCCTCTAATTCTCTACCTCTCTGCTCCTTTATTCTCTCCCAACTCCCTCTCTCAAATCTATCCCTCCTACCTCTCTCCCTCCTCTTAGGTCTTTCTCTAGTCACCTCCTCTATCTCTCTACCCTTAACTGAAACTTCTACCATCTACCCTAACCCTCCCTCCCTCTCTCTCTCTCAAGTTTGTCCCTCTTACCCCCTCTCCCTCTCTCAGGTCTCTCTCTCTCACTCACTCACTCACTCAATCATCCATCTATCTCTCTCCCCTCTACCCTTAATAATTAACCTTCTACCATTAACCCTTAAACCCTAAAATCTTAAACCCTTAACCCTTTACCCTTAAACCCTCTTTCACCTCTATAGCCTAACCCTCCTCCCTCTATTTTCTCCCACTTTCCCTCTCTTTCCTCAACCCTCTCCCTCCTGAGCCTTCTCCCTCCCTCTCTCAGGTCTCTCTCTCTCTCAGTCACTCCCTCTATCTCTCTCCCCTCTACCCTTAAGCCTAAACCATAAACCCTAAACCCTTAAACCATCTACCCTCTACTGTTAACCCTGCCTCCCTCTATCTCTCTCACACTCCCTCCCTCTCTCTCTCTCAATTCTCTCCCTCCTACCTCATCTCCCTCTCTCAAGTCTCTCTCTCACTCACTCACTCCCTCTATCTCTCTCCCCTCTACTATAAACCCTCTACCCTATACCCTTAACCCTTAAACCCTAAACTCTTAAACCCTTAACCCTAAGCCCTTAACCCTTAACCATTAAACTATCTACCCTCTACCCTTAAACCTCCCTCCCTCTATCTCTCTATCTCTCTCAACCCTCTCCCTCCTACCTCCTTTCCCTCTCTTAGGTCTCTCTCATTCACTTCCTCTATCTCTCTCCCTTCTACCCTTAACCATAAACCCTACACCCTTAACCCTTAAAACCTCTACCCTCTACCCTTAAACCTCCCTCCCTCTATATCTATCCCACTCCCTCTCTCAGGTCTCTCTCTCGCACTCACTCACTCTATCTATCTCTCTCCCCTCTACCCTTAACCCTCTACCCTATACATTGGATCCTCAACCCTTATTTATCTTTTTCCCTCCCTCCTTTTCTCTAGTTCTCTCTATCTCACTTCTCCCTCCATATCTCCCTCCCTCCATCCCTCCCTCTCTACCCTAATACCTTAACCATATACCCTCAACCCTTAAACCCTTAAGTACTCAACCCTTAACCCTTAACCCTTAAACCCTCTACCCTCTACCCTCTACCCAATACCCTCTACCCTCAACCCTTAAACCCTTAAATTCAAGTAAAATCTCTACCCTAATCCTTGAACCCTTAACCCTTAAACCCTCAACCCTCAACCCTCAAACCTCAACCCTTAAACCCTCTACCCTCTACCCTCTACCATCTACTCTCTACCCTATACATTATACCCTCAACCCTCAACCCTTACATCCTCAACCCTAGGTAGGTATGGAAACATAAGTGAGATACAAAGTGATAAAGGGAGAGGGGAGATAAATATAGGTAGAGAGGGAAGGAGATGTAGACAGAGGAGAGATGGAGGGAAGTAGAGAGGGGAGGGAGGGATAGGTAGGGATAGGTAGGGATGAGATAGAGGTGTGTGTGTGTGTGTGTGTGTGTGTGTGTGTGCGAGAGAGATAGAGAGGTAGAGGGAGGGAGAGGGGAGATAGAGACTAGAGAGGGAAATAGGTAGGGAGGAGACACAGCTGAGATATAGAGTGATGGAGGGAGAGGTGGGTAAAGAGAGGGAGAGGGGAGATTAAGATAGATAGAGAGGGAAGGAGATGTAGAGAGAGATGATAGATAGAGAGAAGTAGAGAGTGGAGGGATGGAGGGAGAGGAGAGGAGATAGAGTTGAGTGTGTGTGAGAGGGAAAGAGAGTGAGAGGAGAGAAAATGAGGGGAGAGAGGAAAGGGGGAGAGAGAACGAGAGTAGAGAGGGAAGGGGGGAGAGATAGAGAGTAGAGAGGGAAGGAGAGAGAAAGATGGGGGAGGGAGAGAGAGAGGTAGAGAGAGTGGTAGGTAGTGGGGGGAGCGGTAGGTAGAGAGGGAAGGAGAGAGGGAGGGATAGGAGGGAGAGAGGGAAGGAGGGAGAGTGAGATGGAGAGAAAGTGGTGAGATAGAGAGTTGAGAGGTAAGGAGAGAATGAGAAAGAGAGATAAAGAGAGAGAGGGAGGTTGGAGGGAGGGAGAGGTAGAAAGGGATAGGTGAGATAGAGAGAGGGAAGGAGGGAAAGTGGGATAGAGAGAGAATGGTGAATTGAGAGAGGGAGTGAGAGGGAAGGAGGGAAAGTGGGAGAGAGAGAGAGAATGGTGATTTAGAGAGGAGGGAGTGAGAGGTATGGATAGAGATAGTGGTGAGATAGAGAGAAGGAGAGAATGAGAGAGAAAGAGAGGTATGGAGAGACTAAGAGAGAGGTAGGTAGAGGAATGGAGAGGAGAGATAGAGAGTAGAGAGGGAAAGAGGTAGGGAAGGATACATAGGTGAGATAGAGAGGGATGGAGAGAGAGAGATGGAGGGAGAGGTAGGTATAGAGAGGGAAAGATAGAGGAGAGATAGAGAGTAGAGAGGGGAGGGAGGGAGGGAGAGGTAGGGAGGGAGATAGAGGTGTGTGTGTGAGTGAGAGAGAGAGAGAATGGTGAGATAGATAAAAGGAGCAATTGAGAGAGAAAGAGGGGGGATGGAGGGAGGAACAATAGTGAGAGATATTGGGAGGAGAGACAAAAATAATGGGAGGGAGGGAGAGGAGAGATAGAGAGAAGTAGACATGGAAGGAGGGAGGGATGGAGTGCTAGGGAGGGAGATAGAGGTTTGTGTGTGTGTGTGAGAGAGAGAGAGAGAGAGATAGAGAGAGTGGTGAGATAGAGAGGAGAGAGTGAGAGGGAGGGAGAGAGAATTATGAGATAGAGAGGAGAGAGTTAGAGAGAAAGAGGGGGAAGAGAGGGATAAAGAGTGAGAGAGATGTAGGTAGAGGGAGGGAGAGGAGAGATAGAGAGTAGAGAGGGAAAGAGGTATGGAGGGAGACATAGGTGAGATATAAAGTGATGGAGGGAGGGGTAGGTAAAGATTGAGAGAGGATAGATAAAGATAAGTAGAGAGGGAAGGAGTTTTAGAGACAGAGAAGATATAGAGAGAATTAGAGAGGGGAGAGAGGGAGGTAGATGTAGGGAGGAGATAAAGGGGTGTGAGAGAGAGAGAGAGAGGGGAGAGAGGGAGGAAGGGAGAGAGAGGGAGTGGAGAGATAGATAGTAGAGAGGAGAGAGTGAGAGAGAAATATGATACAACTTGCTGACTACTAAAATTTGACCTCTTGAT
>CM021102.1:786729151-786777501 GCA_007115665.2 Sequoiadendron giganteum | reverse complement strand
GAGAGTGGTGAGATAGAGAGGAGAGAGTGAGAGAGGGAGGTAGAGATAATTATGAGATAGAGAGGATAGAGTTAGAGAGAAAGAGGGGGAATAGAGGGATAGAGAGTGAGAGAGAGATGCAGGTAGAGGGAGGGAGATGAGAGATAGAGAGTAGAGAGGGAAATAGGTAGGGAGGGAGAGGTAGGTAAAGATTGAGAGAGGGGAGATAAAGATAAGTAGAGAGGGAAGGAGTTGTAGAGAGAGACAAGAGATAGAGAGAAGTAGAGAGGGGAGGGAGGGAGGTAGATGTAGGGAGGAGATAGAGGGGTGTGTGTGAGAGAGAGGGGAGAGAGGGAGGAAGGGAGAGAGAGGGAGTGGAGAGATAAAGAGTAGAGAGAAGGAAAGAGAGAGAGAAAGATGATACAACTTGTTGACTACTAAAATTTGACCTCCTAATTATTGAAATTTGACATGTTGATTATTGAAATTTGACTGTCTAGAAATTTTAAGATCTTCCAAAAACTAGAACTTGCATTATAACTCCTAGAGATCTGAAACTACTCTCAAACATCCTGCCTATATACATGAAATATAACTTAAATTATAAGAAAGTAAATTTCCATATGTAAATTTCAACTTATACTTAAATATTTATTTCATGTATATAATTTCCCTAAAAGATAACAAGAAGAAAGAGACAAGAAAAAGAGAAGAAAACAAAATCAATATAGACCAAAACGCAAGCATGTTATAATGCACTCGCATTTTGGAAATGCTTTTTTTATTTCAAAAAATACACATTTTTTTAACTCAAAATGCACACGTTTTTTGAACTCAAAATGCACACATTTTTTGAAATTTAAATGATAACACGAGCTTGTTATAACAAGCTTGCATTATGGCTTGGTAATAACCGATCCTAGGCTCAGTCATTACCAAGCCATAACGCGAGCGTATTTTTCTATAACCTGCTCGCATTTTCTCTATTTCAGGATGAAAAAGTAAATTGTCCACAAATTTACTACCCATCTTTCTGCAGTTACCCCTTTATATGATATTTTATCCTGGTAATAATCCCTAACCACTTGCCTCCTGTCTTGCCAACCAGTTAATTGTTTGTTGATTGAATCTACATGTTTTAACATTTATTTGAGTGAATTTTCCAAGGCCATTCTTTCCACAATTGAACCATTTGGATCGTTCAACCTCCTAATTAAATCCTTAATTTATTTTTTATTGTTCTCAATTTCACTCATTAATTTTTGTTGAGTGCTAGGAGGATGTTAAGGGATTGGTGGAGGAGATTGTTGTTGTGGTTGATTAACTTGAGGATTTTTTTGTTATTTTTCTTGTTGTGCTTGTTGAGGATTTTGAGGAGGCTTTGCAGGTTGATTAACATCTCCTACAAATTCAAAAAACAATTATAAAAAACAACCTAAAACTAAAAAATTCAAAACAAAAAACAAACAATCCTTACCTCTCAGACCTCCTCGTTGACATGGCGGCATCTTGGAAATGAAACAACAACTGTTTGATGAAAAAAAAATTGCAAAATAGCTCCTACTAGAATGTGAGTGTGCAAATGAGGATTTTTGGCCGTGGCCACAAAAAAAAACACAGTCACAAGTGAGAATGATTTCGATTTTTTTAATTTTTTTTATAGCTCATAACGTGAGCACGTTATAATGTACTTGCATTATGGGATCATTGTGGTTGAGCCTCAGGCTCGTCACACCAAGCCATAACGTGCTTGCATTATGAGCTTTCCAAAAGAAATTGAAAAATTGGCCACAAATTGGCTACCCATCTTTTTGCAGCCACCTCCTAAATAAAATCCCAAAAACATAAGGGATCCACATATTCAGGGTTAGTGTATGTCTTTGCTACAATGTTATTATAGAGATCAAAAACATCATCATTCCCCAAATACTTGTACAACTGGAAGAATGACACATAGAGAGCAAAAACAAAGAAAAGATTTTGGGTCAAAATGGAAAAGACTTGAATGTATCGACGCCTTACATAATCCCCAAAAGGAAAAAAAAAGAGACAAAATAAAAGATAAAGGTTTATGAAATATAGAAGAATGTAGGTACAAATAGAGGAATGAACATAAAGACATGTGAAACAAAATGATACAAGGGATCATATTACGCACATGCAATCACACAAAGAGAAGATAAAGAGAGAAAAAAAAAGACAAGTAAAGCACATGCAAGTCAACCTATAGCAGGGCATCCACATCTCAATATTTTTCATCATGTCGAAGGCAGATAACTAGCCAAAGGGACAACAACTAGTGTTGTACTAGGAACAACAGCAGGTTCAACACGTGGTGAGCCACTCTTTGTAGGAGGATCATCACGATTGATATCATCTAAGCTCATGGAAGAGGAAAACAATAAATTTAGCTCATTATGCACTTAATCATTAATTTTAGTAGTCTCATCATCGGCATCCAAGTTAATCACAAAAAAAGGCCTAATTATAATATCCATGGAAGGTGCTTATTCTTGTTGTGGTTGAGAATAGTATTTTATTGTTGCGATGAAGTTGGGGAATCATCATGTATTGCTTAAGCTTTAGAATTTCAGTTTATTTTTAATATGTTTTCAAGTTTTGATTGTGTAGGAGTGGGTTTATCAACCATAGGTTTATTTTCTTCCCATAAGAGAGGAATGGAAGGAACCATGGTAGGTTGTTCAACCAATTTCTCTTTAACTTTATAAACTTTTTTGATTTTAGGAGGGACAAAATGACTTATTTGGTTATCTCATGGTCCCTTATAGGAAATAGGTGAAGGATTTGCTATGTTTTGGTCTTGGTTACTTGGAAGGGCTTTTGGTTCAATCATGGTTTCATCAAGGATGGGAGGCTCAATCATGGTTTGAGGCATATTGGTACTTTGGATAACTTTGCTATGGTCTTTTTCTTAAACTTTTGATAAGATTTAAAAAATAAGTCTTCATGAGGCCTAATAGGTTCTATAGGTTTGGTCCAAAATAAATCCAATCAGAAATTCCCATCGGAAGACACAAGATTAAATCCACTATGATGCATAGTAAAGATCTCTTTTCCAAATGGAAACTTTAAACATTTATGCACTATCCAGAGGATGGATTTCATGGAGTGAAGCCATGAGTATCCTAACTTCACACAAAATTGATCCGACATCGGGATGATAGAGAATGAGACATTCAATCTTTTCAGTCCGACTTGTAAAAGGAGAGTTATCAAACCTATCATAGGATAAGAAAAACCATTATGTGTTTTGATCCATGCTTTCAATTGTTCATAAGTATCTTGATAAAGTTCATGGAAAAACAAGAATTTTTTGGTTATCACATTCTCTACACAAATAGGATCAATTAGTATCCCATTAGTAGGCTTGTCATTGATTCTTCCAGTTATGTAAAGAGGACCATCATGTGCATGTTTAAGTATTTCATTTTGTCAGAAAGAAATATCAAGGGAAAAATTGGTTAGGCCCTTACACGGTTGAACTTCAATAATTCCAATCATACGATCCATAGGTTTTTCCTCATTATCATGCATGTTGTCATTATTCGTGTCAACATTCATCACACCATTCTTGTTTTCACTATCTTGTACAAAGGAGATGTTATGATTTAGCATAGGATTGGTAAAGATTTGTAAGTTTTGGTTGGGAGGGGCAACAGACTTATTACCTTGATCATTAACACCACCAATTGGAATCTGATTATAATCAATGAAGTTTTGCACAATATGTTTAAGATGCTTACAATGTTCTGTATCATGTCAATTTTGTCAGTGATAATGGAAAAATATTTTTTGTCTCTACTTTGGAGGTAAAGGTTTAGTAGGATTAGGAGCTCTAACAGGAGGTAAGGAAATTAAGATTTTGTTTAAGAGCTACAACATGATGGAATGAAGGGTATTAGGTAAAGGGGTGAATTTTCTATTCCTCTCTCCAAATTTATATGGATCATTTGTCATCTTTATAGCAACCACTTGGGTGTCAACATGTTGAGTTGGTTGAGGATAATTGAGTTGTATAAATCCCTTATTTGGTTTCTTGAATAATTGGTAGTTGGTTTGAGGCATGGATTCAGACTTTTCAGGATGATTAGAAGGAGTTTTAACTTCATGACTACTAATCAATTTTTTATAATCACAAAGGCTAGTGCACAATTGTGTGAAGGAGGGAAATTTCATCATCCCAATATTATCTTGAAGATTATTTTGCAAATTGTCAATGAACATTCGTTGAAGATCAGGATCGAGAATCCTAATGTTGATTTGTGAGTATTAAAGAAATTGATGACGGGCAATAAAATCAGTGACCTTTTCATCATCTTTTTGCTTACATTCCATTAAATCTACTAAGGTCATATTAGGATCGATGTGCACTTGGAAATGATTAATAAAGGAATCAACAAGTTCATTGAATGAACGTATTGAATTATTCAGTAAGGAAAAAAATCATTCCTTGAGGAAGTGTCTTTCAAGGATCTAGGGAAGAGTTTAGCCAAGAGTTTATCCTCAAAAATGAAGTCACTACATAAGGTTGTGTAAGTGGAAACATGGCTAACACAATCTCCTTTCCCATCATATTTCTCAAATCTATGAATCTCTCTACCTTGTGGCATTTGTGTTCTCAATATCTCCAAGGATAAGGGGTTTCTTTTGACATATTGTGAAGGTTGAACATTTTGATTTTGATTCAATGTAGTAATTTTTTGTTGGAGGGATGAAACACTTTGTAAGAGTTGGTTAAGGACACTAATACATTTGACTCCAAATTCCGACGAAAGTTAGTCGAAATTTCAAAAAACTTTCATCGGAATTATTTCTTTGAAATTTCGATGACCTTTGAAACATTGAAATTTTGACCCAGCATCGTCGGTTGGGTCATAATTTCAACATTTCAAAGTTCATCGGAATTTTGACGAAATAGTTCCAACGAAATTTCGTCAAAATTTTCTTGAACTTTCGTCAAAATTTGGAGTCAAATGTATCAATGGGATGGGATCACTAATTGTGTTGTGAGATGCAGGTGAATATGGTTGAGGTGTATATGTGTTCGGAGGACAATTTAATTGTAAGTTTGTGAGGGGAGATGGGTTAGGAGATATGAGATTTGAATGCACAAATCTAAAGGGATTACCAGTGGAAATACCTAAGGTAGTATTGAAATTGCTAGTGGGTTATATGGTTGTAGTAACAGTTGGATTAGTGTATTATCAAAATAGAGGTCATGGTTGTGGAACAAGGAATTGGATTTCCACCTTGACTTTGAGTATACCCCAATGTTTGAGAACAACTAGCCATTGTAGGGACATGTTTATCAATAATATGAGATAGGCTATGCATAAATTATATTCTTAGTTCATTATGAATCATTCTCCTCATGTTATCTATGACAAGAATCCCAGTACCAACAATATATTTAGAACTCACAAAGTTTTGTAATTTCTCTAATTCTTCATCCATTTTTTCTTAGATTCACTTGAGGGACAATAGAAACCATTGATTCAACATTAGTAACATTATTTTTTGGTAAGGATGTCATAGGAAATGAAGTGTCAAGGGTATGATCCATAGTGGGTTGACTAGTGTCAACCCTATGAGTGAAAGAACTGGAAAACCCAAGATCCATGACGAGATGACATGAGTCTCAAACTATGTCTCAAAACAATATTGGCAATAGGATACTAGGTTTTGAAGCTCATACAAGTTTCAAAAACCTAAGGTGCACCCAAAATAGAGAATAGAAAAAATATAATCAAACACCCTAGAATATGAAGTGCAAAGAGATAGAAATTTCTAGATTTTAAATGAGATAATGTTCTGATTATACTATTCAAAAACCTAAAAATGATGTCTTATAATTCTAAAAATTTATGTTTGAAATGCACTTGAATTGATCAATTAACCTTAATGTAAATGGTTGCAAAAATCATAAATTTATGGAAACTGAAATAGAGACTTGAATACAAAAACAAAAAATGTAGACAAGGGGTTTTAGTGCCCAAAAATTTAGAATGAATCCTAATCAGGGACTCATTCGCCCATGGGAAAGTGGGTCTTGTGTTAGGGTTTTGAAAAATTAAATTACATATTTCTAAGTTGACATTTATGTTTTCAAATTCTAGTTGCAAACATACAATTACAATTTTAGATTTCTAGTAAATCAGATCTAAATGCAAGTGTAAAATGATGCCAAATGACAAGCAAAAAGACCTAATTTGAGATGCAATTTTGATTCAATTTTCTAATTTAAGTGACTGATCATGCAATGTTATGTGAACACTCTACAAAATGAATGAGATTTTTGAATTTTCTAGATTTTAAAGAATGCAAAATTCAAACCCAAAACCCTAAATGAGATGCAAACTAATGTAGGTTAAGAACCTTAAATGAGATGCAAATCAACGTAATGCAATGCAAAGTAATGAAAATCCCAGATCTAGGGTTTGAATGGACTCCAAATTTAGAAGGTTTATAGTGCAAGATTGTCAGGTTCGCCAAAATGAAACATCACAAAAAATATATGGTGTTTAGTCAAGATTGTGATAATGTGTGTTATAAGCGGGTTCACCAAATATGGACCTATTCTCCTTTATTTCATTAATAAATGAGATCCACACAAAGAATCGACTTTCATCCCTTAGGTGAGTCAACTCAATGAGATAATCTATTGATTTCCTTATGATTGAGGATGGGGGTACCAACCTGAACAACACTTTTGGGAGAAAAACTAAAAATAGTAAATCAAATCAATTATGCTCATTCAAAATTGAAACAACAATTTAAAGCTCAATACTAATAGAAACAGTAAACTTTCTATAGATCTAACAAGGGTTAGATACTATGTACTAATCACCAAAAAGCAGTTTCAAGTGGAAAAATATGACTCATTCGCCCATGGGTGAACGGTTATCTACCTAGGGTTTTCAAATAACTTTTGGGGGCCTCTAATGCCAATCTGTAGCTTTTTTCTTATATGGGTTTCAGTGTCGAAGAGTTGAAAATCAAATTTGTAGGTGAATTTCCATGAATTGATGACAAATTTGACAAATTTTACAACTTTTCCAATCTTTCTCTTCAAGAGATCTTCAATCCTTCTTCAACCTAAGACTTACAATACAAACACAAGATGGAATTTTTTTTGTGAATGGGGGTTTTCCTTGGTGAAACCCTATTTGGGAAATTAAACCTTGAATAGAAATAATGAAATGTGAAAGGAATGATGAATAAACAATGCTACATTGCAACTCACCAAACCCTTGAATAAACCTTTGGAAGTCTGCAATATTGATCTTGATCTTGCATGGGATGGTTTCAATGGGTGTGGATATTGATGCTTGAATCTTGACTTGAATGTTGGCTTGGATATTAAAAACCTACATCACAATGTTAGCTCCAAAAACATGCATGATGCTTAAGACTTTGACATGATGCTTGAGATCTTGATTCTTGCAATAAATCACTAATAAATCTATTCTTGAATGACTTTTATCATAAGATTTTCTCTTGTAAACTTGAATTATGCTCTCATGAATTTTCTAGGTGTTGAAATGATAAAAATACCTTGTATTTATAGGTATGTATCCTTAATTTCCTGAAAAATTAAACATTACAAGTTGACATCAAAATTTGAATTTAGGGACATTAAAATACTGCCAAAAACATATTTTAAATTTAGGTTCAAAGGCCTAGGGAGGACCCATTCTCCCATGGGTGAATGGGTCCCAGACACCTATTCCTAGAACACACATTGCTTAAGGTAAAGTGTTATGTGTTGGCATTAATTATTGTCAGGTTTCTCCTTCAGAAAATATAATTTATTAGGCTCGTAGATGTAAAGTAAGGCTTATTAAGGCATAATTAAGTCCATTTTAATTGAGGGGCCCAAAAAAAGTGTGAAAATGTAAAGGAGTACATTTTTCTACACTACAAAAATATTACTCTACATGGAGAAAATATTCATTTGAAATATCTAAATATTCCATTTTCATGTTGATTGAGAATGTACATATAGTTTAATGGTGAAAATTTGGATATGCATGCTTATTCCCATTTAGTTTTGGGTCCATTTTGATGTAATTTCTTAATATAATTATATAACAACCAGTGACACACTCTTTTGTTAAGTTCAACACATGGCTTGATCCTTATCCATAACTATTTCACCCCCTTTTACATATATTCTAACACATTTATCATTTATTAGCTAGTTATCCATGTCATTTTTCACATTATTCCATACATTCTCTCTTTACATGGTATAATTATTTTCGTTGATTGATTTTCTTTCGTTCCTCTCAAAATTCAACTTTATTCAATCTCAAGGCATGTAAGAGTGAACCTAAAAATTTAACATTCAAATTTAAAATACTAGCTATCATGAGTTGACTTGGTACACATTTTTATGAAATTCTTTGTATCTTTTAGTACTTAAAGACACTTAATGTGCCACTACCTCACATGAAAAATATTGGTAGAAAATATGGTTGAATAAGGAGAAGTCACTAGAGCACACTTCATTTTTTAAGGGACAAAGAGTCATAATCTACATCATTTGCATATAAACCATTTACATATTTTTTCATGTTGGAATTAGATAGTCACTGAGTGTTGTAAATTCAATCCTAGTCCATCCAATGGGTTGTGTTAGGAGAAGTTGGCCCTACCAATATTGCAATTTCTTCAAATGTGTTTGTAAACACTAGTTTGATATTATTTAAACACAAGGAAGGAATGTGAAAAATCATCTACACCAACATTCTACTAATACAACTAATCTTATTTTGACACATCAAATTAAGGTCATGATGCTCAAATTCAAAATCAATGGACTCAAATTCAAACTTCAATCATTTTTTAGATTCTATAGATCCTACTTGACGTCTTTCAAACTAAAATCATTAATCTTTATATTTTCAACAAATGATTTTAACATGACATCATTTGTATATCTACACTTTTATTTTTAAAACTATATGCATCTATATTTTATATTTAATTTTTTAAATATTCGATGCATATTTATTCACCCAACTAATTTAATCTAAATTAATTACACTTTAATTATTTATATTTAACTAATTAATCTATCTTAAAGATTTTATTTTAATAATAATATAATAAAAGCAGTTAAATAAAAATTTCCTCCATAATCTAAACTATAATTGATGGTTAATGAATTGGCTGATTGTGAATGAATTGATTGATTGCAATAAAACAAGATAATGTTCAAGTACCTAGTGTGAAATAATAGCCAAGCAAGAGAAACATGTGGCATAAAAAACAAAGTCAGTCTAATCTCGAAAGAAACGTGGTTGGCACGGAGGAAAGATAAATTTCTAATTGCGCAAAAGGCGGACATAATCTTTGGAAAAAAGAAATTAAATTAATCACGTCCAACTCAATTGCGGTCATAAATTGGAGTCAAGTCAATTAGACGAAAAAAATGCGTCTCTAAAATGGAGCCAAGCGACTAAATCGCATCCCTATGGAGTCAAGTCAATTAAAAGGAGAAACGGAAGCCAATGGGATCGACAAGTTAAGCGATAGTTTTGGCATTCACATCTATAAATATAGCCATCTTGTGAACGTTTCCATCACCGCCTGTGCTTCTCATAGACGACAATGGCAAAGCGTCTATGCTCAGTGTTTGTGTCTTTTTTATTGCTTGTTTGTGTGGGGGCAGAAAACAGTAAGTTTGGGAGAGTAAATCTTGCAACAATGGCATGGAAGGAGGCAGAGGACAACAAGAACTGCTCTGCGGTTGAATCGGAAACATCAAGTTTGAGTGTGATACACATTCAGGGCAAGTGTTCTCCTTTCCGCCTCCCCGATTCAACATGGTGGAAAGCAATATCGGAGTTAATCAAGGGCGACGCCCTGCGCTACCAGGAATTGACGAAAGGGGGAACGAGTATGGTTAATCCCGAAGCGGATGCGAACCTCCCGTTGGCCTCGGGACAGGCCGTCAACACGGGAAACTACATTATCAAACTGGGTTTCGGCACCCCTGCTCAGAGCTTCTACACTGTCCTTGATACCGGAAGCTACATCGCCTGGATTCCGTGCAGCCCCTGCTCCGGTTGCTCAAGTGGGCTCCAATTGTTCGAGCCATCCCAGTCGTCTACGTATAAGTACCTCACCTGCGCTTCTCAGCAGTGCGAGTCTCTGAACTTGTGTGACAATACTAATAACAATATCAACTGCACCCGTACTCAGGGCTACGGCGACGGATCAGAGGTGGACGAGCTCCTGTCGTCGGAGACGCTCTCTGTGGGCTCTCAGACGGTGGAGGATTTTGTCTTCGGATGTGCAAATTCGATGAGCGGAATCATCCAGCGATCATCGACCCCTGGTTTGGTTGGCTTTGGGAAGGCTCCTCTCTCTTTCGTTTCTCAGACGGCAGCGCTATATGACAGAACGTTCTCTTATTGCCTTCCCTCTCTAAGCTCATCTGCTTTCACGGGGTCTCTCGTGCTGGGGAAAGAGGCCCTTTCTGCGCCAGGCTTGAAGTTCACGTCCATCTTGTCCAACGCTAGGTACCCTGGTTTCTATTATGTGGGGCTAAACGGAATCTCTGTGGGAGAAGAGCGTGTTTCCATCCCAGAGGGGACATTGAGCTTGGATCAGTCGACGGGAAGAGGGACTATTATAGACTCGGGAACAGTTATCACCCGGCTGGTGGAGCCTGCTTACAATGCCCTGAGAGATTCTTTCCGCCGTCAGCTCTCTAATCTCACCCTGGCTAGTCCCGACTCGATCTTTGATACGTGCTACAACATTCCCTCCGGCGAGGTGAAGTTTCCTCTCATCACGTTGCATTTTGACGACGGTCTGGACATGCCTCTGCAAAATGAAAACACTTTATACCCTGGGAATGAGGAGGGCTCCGTGTTATGCCTTGCTTTCGCTCTTCCTCCGGGCGGAGGAGACAATGTATTGTCAATATTTGGGAACTATCAGCAGCAGAAGTTTCGGATCGTGCACGATGTGACAGGGTCTAGACTTGGAATTGCTCCCGAGAACTGTGATGGTTAGTACTTTGCTTGCTGAGTAGCTGATTCTCTGTATTATCGCCTATAATATGTTACCCAACATCCACCATCCTTTACTATAAGTCCTCCCTTCATAACTAAACATCTACTTTACCAAGAGGTGCATTCCATGGCCATATCTATAACTATGGGCTGATTATAAAAAGACTATACAAGTTATTATTTATGGTGTGTTTGGTTTTAAATATTTACCTAGGTACGTATATTGGATAAGAATTGATTTGGTTTTGTTAAATAAGGTTTAATTTTACATGATATTTATTATGTAATAAAAAGACTATGGGCTGATTATAAAAAGACTATACAAGTTATTATTTATTGTGTATTGGTTTTAAATATTTACTTAGGTACAACTATTTATAATCTATTGGATAAGAATTGATTTGGTTTTGTTAAATAAGGTTTAATTTTAAATGATATTTACTATGTAATAAGTTATCATTAAAACACATTAAATTTAGAAATTAAAAGAAATCATAGACTTGGGTGATGCTTTATTCCATAGATATTAGTAGATGTATTAATTGTTTAATGTTTAATGCCCATTTATTATAAGAATTCATTTAAATACAATTGAAATGTCATATCTATAATACAAAAGCCAACTTTAAAAAGGTTGACCAAAATATTTAAAACAAAAGCATAATATGTATTATAAATGTCATACGCATACACATACACTACAGGAGATCACATTAATAATTTATATCATAGTTATACATGAACATATCATCATATTAGTAAATATTTGTACACACTTGTGATCACACAGATGTAATTAAAAGAGAAATTTCATTACAAATACAAAGACCAATGCCACATTACTTCATAATACAATGTTGATTTATATCACAATTAATTACTTACAAAAATAAACATGTATTGTATATTTCCTTCAATTGTCCACATAGAGACAAGGATCACAACCATTATTCTTCATTTTCTAGTTGATAACATAACTTGCACTCTATATCTTAGATTATTGATCAAATGAGAATGGTGGGGATATCCTCAATTATTTGAGATATTCAACAAAATAGATAACAAAGAACATCAAACCTACCATCCTACCCTCTCTATGTCACCAATTACTACTATGGCCCTTTCTAATGTCAAACCTTGTGATGTCTATTGTTAAAGTTCATTCCATATTGATAGTGATTTGTGAATGATTGCCATTATAACATGAAGAAATGGGAGAAATCTTGGGTTATTAATGTCCCACAAAATACCGACATAATTATCAAATTTCACAATCACACATAATAGAATTTTTTGTGCTCTAGTACCTACATGACAAACTATATTATTTATTGAAGCATTAGGGTGGAGCTCCCAGCCTTACTAGTGTGGAACATTTGGCTCAAGTGAAACAAAAGAATTTTTAGAAATAGTTTCTTAGATTTGAAAAATTTCCTCAATAAGTTGGAAACAAATATTTCAGAGGTAGTAATTTAATGGCAGATTTAATGAAAATACCAAACTCATGTAACTCATTCTCAAGATGGGACAATGAAATGTTAAAGAGCTAGTATCTTTTCAAGGTTCCAAACCAAGGAGCACATTCTAATGCCCAAAAAATTGACATGAGTAGTATCAAATGGTGTGTCCCGCCCCCAAATGTCATGAAATTAAATTTTTATGGTGCATCTAAAGGCAATCTGGGATTATCTGCACTAGGTTATGTAATCTGTAACGACAAAGGAAAGTTCTTAAAGGTTTTGGCTCCAAAGTTACCTATGGGCACTAACAATGTAGCAGAGATGCATGGCCTCTTATTAGGTGTAAAGTTGGCACACAACATGCAACTCAAAAATATATGAACATTGAAGGAGATTCTTTAAAAAATAGTAATGCTTGCAAGAACTGGCAGGCAAACAACTGGACCATTTCTTACATATTGAAACCAGTTTGGGAGTTCCTTGAGGGTCTCATTTTAGTAACAATTACACACCACTATAGGGAAGAAAATTCTACAAGAGACACTTTAGAAAACCATGCTTACAAAATAATCAGAAATCCTCCCAATTGATTCATCTAATTTCCTCAACTTGGAGATTTTTTTACAAATTATTCACAAAGAAGGTAAAGGGAGCAGTGCTTCTAGGGTCCTAAGCTAGTTGCATGCTTAATTATGAATTACCTATGTTTTTGTACCTCATTGGTGTGGTAATTGTTTGAGTTAGTCGCAGATCAGTTTGGAAGTAGAGTACAAGCTGATGTGAGATGTTACATCCTCCACATAATTTTTATTCAAGGATGGATTGAAGAGCCTTATCTTAAGCCTGGCGATCACCAGTGCTTAATAAAACTTGTTTTGTATGGTCCATGGGATGGTTTTCCTGACCTCCTCAAGCATCACAATGTTGCCCTCCCCCAAACAAGGTCTTGAAGTACATAAATTTTGATCCCAATGTCAAGTAGTGCCATGTGGCTCTTGCATGCAAGTTTTGAATATTTGAAGCTTGAAGGTTGTGCAAGGTGCAATATTAGCATTTTTTTGGGAATAACCCTCCAAGGGAGGTCCAAAAATCATATCCTTAAAATTGTTGTTGGAGTGCCTATGTCATAAAAAAATGTATCTTTAGACATTTTTACACTCATTTGGGCCTTTCTTATGGCTTTTGGCTTAGTTTTGCCTAGATTTCATGTTGTAATGTGGCCAAGACATTCACATTAAAAAATTTGAACCCTCATAAATCAATAAGCATTGTATGGTGTCTTGTAAAAGTGTTGTGAAGTATTGTAACTCACGTTCACACTTTTCTAGGACCTTTTTATCATAATTCACTTAAATAACCTATTTTTATCACTTACCAAGCCTTATTTCAAAGTGTTGTAAGGATTTTTAAGAAACTCTCACACTTCTCTAGGCTTGTCATCAATAATTACATATTTCTTATGCTTTAATTCACCCCATTTTACTCTTATAGGCCTTATTTAAGTGTCTTTTTGAGAATAAACCCAATAAACATCATTTAATACATATTAATTCTCGACACCCACTTAAAATGCCTAAGTGATACCAAGTCACCACTTGGGGCGTTTTAGTCCCATTTGGCTCAAAAATAAAAATAAGTTCAAAATTCTCACGAGTTTTTATTTTCTAAGACC
This sequence comes from Sequoiadendron giganteum, assembly GCA_007115665.2. Lineage (NCBI taxonomy): Eukaryota > Viridiplantae > Streptophyta > Pinopsida > Cupressales > Cupressaceae > Sequoiadendron > Sequoiadendron giganteum. Next base: position 786,763,342 of record CM021102.1, on the reverse strand, counting down.
TAAGGTCGGCCTGTGATGTACTTTCGAGAATTAGGGCATAATTATGTATAAATATGAGATTTTCTACTCATTTTCACCCTAAGACCTAGAAGCTTCCTCTCCCTCTTTCCTCTTCATTCATCATTCTTCTCAATCAAGCTAGGCTTTTGGCATTGTAAAGTCATCAAGAAGCATTCAAGGGCAGATTCTTCATTCAATGATGCAGAAATTCAAGATCTATCATCATGGAAAGTTTCTAATTCTTTCATTTCATCTTCATGCTTCGACTTATTTTCTTCATTTGGTTTAATTACCTAAAAGGGGTTTGACCAAGGCAAACCCCCATGCCCTAACATTCAACATTTATCTTTTCTTTCCTTGTGTGTTTGTAGATTTAAGCATCTTGAGGGCTTGGAAATCATTGAAGAATAGGTTGCAAAGTTGTTGAAGACATATCCTTGTTTGCAAAGTCAAAATATTCACAAAAATTCACTTAAAGTGTGAAAAATTAGGGTTTTGCATCTGGATATCTAGAGTAACAAAAAGTGTAGACCAAGAGCTTCAAATTCCACTTTCAGATTTTTCAGAAAATTCAAAGTGGACTAAGTCACCATCAGTGGCGACTTAGTCCCACTATACATTTTTTTTAGATTTTTCTTTAGATTCAGATAACCATTTGGTTGAAACGGGATTTGAAACAGTTTTTTCGATCTGGGACTAAGTCGTCGAGAATGCCATAAATGTCCTAGTAGGCAAAAGTTCTAGAATCAGTAGAATTTCCAATCTTCATTCTAGTATGTAACACATTTCCAGGCGCACACCTTCTATTTCACAACTTTATGTTTAGTTTGGTTTGCATTTCTAGGTCATTTAATACATGTTTGCACACTACACTATGTTTTCAAACACTTTGTGTTTTCCAGGTTTACACTTGGTGGTGAACCCCTTTTATCAATTTTCAGCCCCTAGAACTCCCCCGTTGATATATTTCAATCTCCTTTGCATTGAAATTTCAAGGGTTTGTTATTGAATGAAGTGTGGATCTTTGTCTCTCTCATTTTAGGTACAAAACCCTAGAGGTGCAAGAGGTGAAAAAAAATTACAGTTCATTTTGGTGAACCCGACTTTCGCATACCTTCTTTTTTACTTTGGAGTCCTTCATCTTAGATTTAGCTTGCATTAACTTTGCATTAGTTAATTTGCATTCTAAGGTTTCAAATTTTTGCATTCATGAAATTGCATCTAATTTGCATTTTTGCATCTCAAATCATATAAAATCTACATTTACCTTTCCTCTCCTAGTCATCCAACATCAAAAGCATCAAAACTAGTTGAAAATATTGGGAATTGTTGAAAAAAAAAACCCTAACTAGGACTCATTCACCATTCTGGGCGACTTAGTCCCAGTCCATATTTTTAACTTCCTATTACAACATTAGAAACCTCATTTTTGTGCTTCCTCAGCCTCCTAGTACCATATAATATAAGTCTGGAAAGTTTCAGGAACATTTGTTTTATGCATTTAGCTCAAAAACATCAATTTAGGGTAGTCATTCTTGAAATCATTTCAATAACAAGCATCATTAGATCTGAAAATGCTCACATTTCTATAAAAAATTCCTAACATGGGTAAAACTAGTTTTCACTTTTGCATACACAATGTTTCTATTCATTAAACTTTGCATAATTTTGATAAAAGTGTTTTTCATTCTTGCATATATACATTGTTCGTCTTTTTAAAGATTTGCATATATTGGATAAAAATGTCTTGTATCTTTGGATATACAGTGTTTATATTGCTGAAACATTGCATGAAATGGTTACAAGTTCTTTTCATTTTTGTTCAAACAATGTTAGTATCTTACATATCTAGACATGCCATGAAAAAATTCCTATCCCCTCCCTATGAGAGTGTTTTAGTGAAAGAGAATACAACCTTGGACATTCCTAATGATCATCTTTGTTCCTCTCCTAATATCTCTCCTATTGGTGATGAAGATATTCTGGTAGAAGAACCAATCAATGAGAGTTTTGAGAATCCTAGTTGTTTCTCTCCTCTTACATCTCTTAGTTGACAATACATTAATAAACAAGATAACACAAACATAGTTAATCATGACACTAACATTTCTTCTTCTCCTAGTATCTCTCATAGTTGTGAAGAAGATACTTTGTTGTTAGAAAACACAATCAATGAAGGTCATGAGAATCTTAGTTGTCCCCCTTCAGCTAGAGAAGCCCTTACTTCAAAAGAAAATTCAACCATTGGTCATCCCCCTACTTGTGATGAATTCATTTTAGAAGAGCCAACCTTTGATTATCAAGAGTAGTTTGTTTGTAGTTCTCCTAAAACCCTTCCTCCTCAGGAGGCTATCATGATACATGATAAGGATAAAATTGAAAATAATAATATTATATCCTTAGAAGAAGATGGTGAGGCAACATTAGCCTCTAACTCGCTCCGGGATGTTAATATTATTTGACCTCAACTCATCATTTACCCACCATCACACAAACCAGACACTCAAATCAAACCTGAATTCATCCTCTACCCACTGAACAATAATGTGTTGCAGCAATCGAGTTATGATACCATTTCTTACACATATAACAATAGAAACAATTTATAACCACAACAATCAACCTTGACACCATTATATTTTCCCAATCCCATATTGTCTCGTGACCCTCGATTAAATTCACACATTAAGGAGTATGATCTTGTTAAACAACTTAAGAATACTCCTACGAAGATATCCCTATATGGGATTTAATTTAGAATTCACCTAATTATCACACTATGCTTCAAATATCCTTACAACAAGTTCTTGTCCCTTTTAATGTGAAACCAAATGACATAGCAATTATAATTCAAGGAATCAATTCTGATATTTTTTTCACCAAAGTGAGTTCCCTCCTTTGGAGCTGCAAAAACTAAATGAAAAATAATAATAATATCTCAATGCCAAAGAAAAGGGACCAAGAGAACTCTTGTAGATATTGGCTCTACCCTTGATGTGTGTAGTGTGAGCCTTTTGGATAGACTTGGAATTGATAAATCAAACATTCAACCTGATTCTTTATCTATTAATAGATTTGACAACATCGAAAAGAATCCACTCACTATGGTTACCCTCTTACAGCTAGAAAGGCCACATTGGAAACATCGATCCATGTTATGCATCATGAAATTTCATATAATCTTCTTTTAGGTAGGCCATGGATTCATGCAATGAATGGGGTGTCTTCTACTCTTCATCGTAAAATGAAGTACACCTAAGACAACCAAGTGTACACACTCAAAGCAAACCCTAAACCAAATAGTTGCTTAAACATTGAGAAAGGCAAGGAAAATCCTTTGGAAACATGAACACCAACCACACAAGTGGAACCCATGCAACAAACAAACAAATAAAAACACATTGAACTAGTCACAAAGCTACAAGAAGATGATTTGGGTTCCTTGGATTTAGAACATACATTCATGGGAGAATACAAGATCATAAGCCAAGATTCAAATATGGGACATGAAAAAGTTGTCTTGTCAACCCAAAATTTAGAAGATCCTTCAAAAGCATCCACCTCAACCACTTTAGAACAAAATTTAACATATTACACAACAAAATTTGAAGAAAAATACAACCAAAAACCACCCGATTTAAAAGAAATGAAAAAGATTTATAGAAAAGGTTATGATCTTATGAAACAACTTGGCTATAGTGGAAATGTATGTGGTTCTAGAGAACAAGGTATCTATGTCCCCATCAATCCTAACACACAAGAAATGACTCATGGTCTTGGTTATTATCCTTTGATAGAAATAAACAAGCCTTCACCTAACATCAATACCATCCCAAATCACCCTTCTAAGACACCTTTAATAGTAGTGCATCTTAAGCTGATCGAAACTACTAGTCTTGGATGTTATCCTTTACTTGAAATGAAACACACAAAGAAATCTTCGCTTAACATCCATGTCATCTTGCAAAACACTAATGATTTAAATTTTACATGTGCTCCTCTAACAGAGAGTACAAAATCTCATAATCTATAGCACCTTGCGTAGGTATGAAATCCTATACTAAGCAAGCCACATCTTTGTCACAAGATAGAGGAAAACCTTCTACCTTTGATCAAGAGGGTATCTTGTTGATACTCCTCCAAGATCACTTGATATCCCTTCTTCCATGAACTCGAAAGAAATTATACTACAAACATTCATTTTGTTCATATCATAGAATTCATGGTCACGCTTCTAATGAATGTAAGGACTTGAGTAGTAAAATCCAACATCTTAAGGAGTTTGGTATTCTTCCTTATGTAGGGGCACCTAATTCCTCTAATTGATACTGATTTTCACTCAAGCATGTATTTCATTAATCATTTCAGCTAATCCTTGTCTTGCACTAAGTGGGGACAAGGGGTTAGTTAGCCTTATCCTCGTATGTCACTTGTCATTATCTCTTTTGGTTAGTCGTTAACCTTTCATGAACATATAAGAGCAAGCTTGGGATGTGGACGACATGTCTTAAGTTGACTCGCATGTGACATACTATATTTGTCATGACGTCGCTTCATTTGGAAACATATTACTTAGCATAAGGATTTCCGAACAAGTTTTTGTGTCTTCTTCTACTTTAAAGAAATTTCTCACAGTAATGGTGTTAGCAACCACTTTAAAGTGGGGGCATACATCAACACTCAAATTTCATTGTGCGATTTTATTTTTCTTGTGATTCCCTCTTTTGCAAACATTAGGTACAATGTTGCCCAATATGAGACATTGCACTTGTCCTCTCTTGGAAAAAAGATGAGACCATTTTCACTTTTCCTCTCTTAGATAAATTAAACATGATGTTCCCTAAGATGATACCTTGGATGAACTAAGAAAAATTCCTTTGAACATTCCTTACACCATTTTTACATTTCAAAAATTATTTTCTTTTGTGGCATCTTATTAAAGTTATCAGGAGGTATAACTTTGGTATGGTTGAGTGGGAAGCCCATTCTAAGGCATTACTTTCCCCATAGCCACTTGCATGTATGTGTAAGCACATACCAGCCATGAGTGTATGTTTCTCACCTTCTTGGATTTCTCACCCAGCAAACAACCAAAAGTTTTGTCACCTCAGAGTGAGTATGCATTTTTAGACAAACAATCTAGATCTGATCCACAACGTGTTGGAAAAATGGTCGAAGCTTGATCCACCTTGTTATCTTTACTCATTTTTACTTTTTTCCATTGCATGATCGTGTATCTTATTTTTCCACAAAACATTCACCTTGTGTGTGTCCTTTTGTGTTTATGTTGGTTTGACTTAGGATTTTGGATCCTGGGGGCTTGACCACCTCCTTTGATCTTTTTCATCCTTTTCCATCTGCATTTGTACGATTGGACCCCTCTTGAATGTCTACTTTAGTGTAAGTTTGAAGCAAGTTCATCCTCTCACTAAAGTGGGGGCTAAATGTGTCGCAAAAAAATGTATCTTTGGACATTTTTACGCTCATTTAGGCCTTTCTTATGGATTTTGGCCTAGTTTTGCCTGGATTTATTGTTGTAATGTGGCCAACACATTCACACTAGGTTTTGAACCCTTGTAAATCAATAAGAATTATATGGCGTCTTGTAAAAGTTTATAACATATTGTAACCCACTTTCACACTTTTCTAAGACCTTTTTATCATAATTCACTTTGATCACTTACCAAGCCTTATTTCAAAGTGTTGCAAGGAGTTGTAACAAACTCTCACACTTCTCTAGGCTTTTCATCAATAATTACACCTTTCTTATGCTTTAATTGACCCCATTTTACCCTTGCAAGCCTTATTTAAGTGTCTTTTTTAGAATAAAACTGATAAACATCATTTAATACGTCTTAATTCCAAACACCCACTTAAAATACCTAAGTGGGACTAAGTCGCCCCGTGGGGTGACTTAGTCCCACTTAGATCAAAAATAAAAAATACGTTCAAAATTCTGGCAGGTTTTTATTTTCTAAGACTTAAGGTCAGCCTGTGATTTGGTACTTTCAAGAATTAGGGCATAATTATGTATAAATATAAGATATTTTACTCATTTTCACCCCTAAGACCTAGAATACATTCCTCTCTCTCTCCTCTTCATTCATCATTCTTCTCAAGAAAGCTAGGGTTTTGGCATTCTAAAGTCATCAAGAAGCATTCAAGGGCAGATTCTTCATTCATTGTTGCAGAAATTCAAGATCTATCATCAAGGAAAGTTTCTAATTATTTAATTTGATGTTCATGTTTCCTCTTATTTTCTTCATTTGTTTTAATTACCTAAAATGGGTTTACCAAGGTCCAAGGCAAACCCCCATGCCCTAACATTCAACATTTGTCTTTTCTTTTCTTGTGTGTTTGCAGATTTAGGAATCTTGAAGGCTTGGAAATAATTGAAGAATAGGTTACAAAGTTGTTGAAGACATCTCCTTGTTTGCAAATTCAAAATATTCACAAAAATTCACAATGTCGAAAACCGGGGTTTTGGATCAGGATACCTGAAGAAACATAAAGTGCAGACCAAGAGCTTCAGATTCCACTTTCGGATTTTTAGAAAAGTTGAAGTAGACTAAGTCGCCATCAATGGCGAATTAGTACCATTGCACATGTTTTTTAGATTTTTTTGTAGATTGAAATACCCATTTGGCTGGAATGGGCTTCAGAGCACTTCCTGATCTGGGACTAAGTTGCCTACAATGGCATAAGTGTCCTAGTAGGCCAAAATTCCAGAATCGATAGAATTTCTAGTCTGCATCCTAATCTGTAGCATATTTCTAGGTGCACACTTTCTATTTCATAGCTTTCTGTTTAGTTTGGTTTGCATTTCTAGGTCATTTAATATATGTTTGCATACTACACTATATTTTCAAACACTTTGTGTTTTCCAAGTTTACACTTAGTGGTGAACCCCTTTTATCAGTTTTCAGCCCCTAGAACTCCCCCTTTGACAGATTTCAATCTCCTTTGCATTGAAAAATCAAGGTTTTCTTCTTGAATGAAGTGTGAATCTTTGTCTCTCTCTTTTTAGGTGCAAAACTCTAAAGGTGCAAGAGGTGACAAAAATTTACGGTGCAGTGCCAAGAAGAAGTCATTCTATACTGACCCTAGAGTGGGCCTACTAAGGCTTTATGTCAGCTTGACTTTGTGACCACTGTTTGCATTGTTCTCCTCCAAGGGAGGTAATAAAATGTAAATGTATTGAGGCCGCCATGCCATGTGTTGTATGGGCATAATCTTAGGAACATTTTAAGCTTAAAGAATTGTAGAAGGTGCACAATTGGTTTCTTAGCAGCTTGTACATGTTATTATCAGACATATTGTCATCACGCGACCCCAAGAGTGGGTCTTAAAGCTTATGCTACTATGATTGTTGTTATGTATTCCCCTAAGGGAAGTGCCAAATACAAACATACTAGGTATGACACCTAGCAACACCACGTGTGATTTGAGCGCAAACTCAAGAGAATCTTGAGCTTGTAGTTCGTGTAAAGGTGCGCTATTGGTTGCCTTTATCACTTGTGGGCCTACAAGAGTGGATTCGAAAGCTCCTTTAAATAGGAATCTACTATTCGCTAGCTCTATGTTTCACTTGGGTGTAATTTTAAGAAGGTCCACGACCAAGGAAAGTTAAAACAAAACGCCATTGGTTTGCTATCACTTTTGGATGGAGATTGGGAGTCTCTGATTGTTTTCACACTTATTGAGAACTCTATTTGGGAATTCCACCACAAACACTAGGGAGCCTTCTAAATTATAGGGAATACTATTTTGACATTTTCTCAGCCAAAGGTGGCAGAGTTTATTTCGTACCATGCTTGCATTTAAATTTTATTTAATGGGTATTAATGGCTAATTAATCTGGCACATAGATTCCTATCAAAGATCAAGGATGACACCCACAATCACTAATGTTATATACTCATGCCAGTATGTAATTTTTTGTCTTGTTTCTTTCAAGACTGAAGTTGAGAGCGTGTAAAGGTTGAAAATAATCTTAACTAATTAGATATGTGTACGATCAATTTTTAGCAGGATTTATTGATAGACTTGGAATTGCTGCCGAGAACTGTGATGGTTAATGCTTTTCTTTCTGAGTGGTTTAATCTTCGTATGATCGCCTATAATACGTTACCCAACATCCACCATTCTTCACTGTAATACCGTAATAATAAGCACATTCGCTTTGTCCTCCCTCCATAACTAAACATATAATTTACCAAGAGGTGCATTTGATGGCCATATCTATAACTATGGGTTGATTATAAAAAGACTATACAAGTTATTATTTGTTGGGTGTTGTGTTTTAAATATTTAAAAATATTTTTAAATTGTTAATAGGTATAAATATAAATTATATATTCGACAAGAGTTGATTTGGTTTTGTTAAATAAGGTCTAATTTTAAATGAGATTTATTATGCAATAAGTCATTATTAATATATTAAATTTACAAATTAAAAGAAATCATAGATTTGGGAGATGTTTGATTCCATGCATGTTACTAGATGTATTATTTCTTCAATTTTTAATGCTCATTTATTATTACAATACACTTAAATACAATTGAAATGCCATACCTATAATACAAAAGTCGGGTTTAAAAGGTTGGTCAAAATATTTAAAATACAAGCATAATATGTATTATAAATTTCATGCACATACACTATAGGATATTATATTAACAATTCATATCATAGTTATACATGAATATATCATCATATTAGTAAATTTTTGTATGCAATTATAATTACACACCCACGTAATTGGAAGAGAAATTTCATTACAAATATGAAGACCAGTGCCACATTACTTCATAATACCATGTTGATTTATATCACAATTAATCACTTGAAAAAATAAAAATGTATTGCATAGTTCCTTTTATGGTCAACATAGAGACAAGGATGACAACCATTATTCTTCATTTTTCAAATTCATAACATAGCTTACACTTTATATATCTTAGATTATTGATCAAATGAGAATGGTGGGGATATCCTCAATTATTTGAGATATTCAACAAAATAGATAACAATGAACATCAAACCTATCCTCTCTACATCATTGATCACTATTATGACTCTTTCTAATGTCAAACTTTTTAGGATTTCCAAACAAGATCATAATAGAAAAAACTTTGTGCTTTCACAAAAACACACTTGCACACAATGATTAACCTAATTCACATTAGAGTTAATTTGAATGTACAATAAATTAGCTTTCCTCACTACTGTATTTGACTCCAATTTTTGACAAATGTTTGTTGGAATATCGAGAATATATTGTCGGCATACCGACGAACCACTGAAATAGTTTTTGTCGCTAAATTTTGTTGCTTTTCCAACTAGCTTTAAAATGTCAAAATTACAACACAACTTGGTCGGTTGTCGCCATGGAGAAGGGCCCTGGTGTTCATTGGAATATTGACGGGCATTTTTTTTATCTAGCGACGAACCGTAGTCAGAACACAAGTGGCATGCCTTTGCCAAAGCATCAGATCAACAACAAAATTCCGTCGAACTTGCAATGAAATAGGCAAGTCATTATGATGAAAGTTTCATCGAACATATTGCAAATTCGTCAGACGTTTTTGGAGGTTCGTCGAAAGTTCAAAAAAAAAATGTAGTTTTAAAAAAGAAAAAAAACATCCACGTGTCAACATTCCCTTGATATCGCGATCGTTAACCATCTTGCAACTCTTCATCGCGTGATATCGGGCAACCATGGATCTTGATCTTCAACAAACTTGTTTGTGCGGATAGTTGACAACTTTGACATTAAATGTCGAGCACCTTTTCTATTTAGATTAAAAAATCTCTACCGATTTTAAGCATGTGCATTTTAGATCCACTTTAGTATCTCGCCAGTTAATATATTAAGGTTGGTTTAATATATTAAAAAATTCATAATGTTCCTTCGGCTTCTCCGAATGTGACAGATGACACCTTCCTGTGATATCACGATCTTTCAATACTCTATCACGATATCACGGGAAGGCACCATCTATCACATTCGGAGAAGCTGAAGGAACATTATGAATGTTTAAATATATTAAGCCGACCTTAACATATTAACTGGTGAGCTACTAAAGCGGACCTAAAATACACATGGTTAAAATTGGCGGAGATTTTTTAATCTAAACAGAAAAGGTGCTCGACATTTAAAGTCAAAGTTGTCAACCATCCGCATGAGCAAGTTTGTTGAAGATCAAGTTCTATGGTTTCCCGCTATCACGTGATCAAGAGTTGCAAGATGGTTAACGATCGCAATATCAAGGGAATTTTGACACATGAATTTACTTGATGATGTAGGAGATGGTGGGGCCAAAAACGTGACTTGTAAGGGTTCCTAAGCTGGAATATTTTGATTGAAGGAATTGTTGTCCATTTGCTATGATAGAAGTCAATGTCAGATTGAATGAAGCACAGTTGCTCGATGATCCAGCCTAGATGAAGATCAATGGTTAAGACTCAAACCTGCATCAAATGTGATTGGAGTCGTTGGTGAGGCTTGCGAGTGAGCAGTAATGGCACAGGTTACATATTGGTGATATTGTAAGGCGATATTATCAAAGATCTTATATGGTATGGATTGAATCTATTGTAAACCCTTAGGTATTTGTGAATTTGACTCCTCCAATGGAAATAAGGCACTGATCTAAGTTGCATTTGTTCTTTGTGGTTCAGTATTTCTTTGTGTTCACCCAAAGCTTGCTACAAATTGAAAATTAATGAATATATTTTACTTTGAAGTATTGTTGTGATTATCTCACTCTCCAAATGGTTGATAATTATTGATGAACAACCAACTCTATTCAGTTTTATCTCGTTTTGTTGAGCTATTAATTGGATCAGTAAGAAGAATCAAATAATTAGGGTTGGGCACTATATAAACCACTACTATCACAACTATTGAAACATGTTCGGGTACTGGGTCCTCTCCCCTAAATTAAATTAAGGAAAACATTATTGTAAACATAATATGTATAGAAGAATATGATTGTAAAGGAAAATGGATATTAACAAAACATAAATGTAAATAAAAGTAGTGTGAGAAGAAAATGAATCTAAATTGGTCTTGAACAAATAAAATCATACCCAATTAACATTAATTTATACTAACCTTGTACTCATTTCCATTGTAAATCTTGAAAGTTACTTTGATGCCTTCTACAGAAATTCTCTAGCCACAAGGCAAGAGAAGGTGGGAAAACAAAGTGTATATTGATGACTTCCTGACAATCAAAAAGAAACAAGTAACCAATCAACCCTATTAGAATAGAATAATCTTATGAATTGATTTTATTTATTTTACTAGCTAATGGATAGTGGACCTAGTTCTCTTGAATTGAGATACTACTAAGATGTGTTGACTAGTAATTTTAGACTACCGATATTCTTCTTCAATCTCTATAAGTTACTTTTGTCTTAAATATATTCAAGAAAACTCTGCAAAAAAATTCCCCGATCTCTTAAAAATTATGCAGATTATTTTGTTAATACTTCTCCATTTTCATATTTTCATAGTTCTGTAATTATAGGATATGATTCCAACAATTGTGAAACGCATTGGAAATATTTTGGGTGAATGAAGTAAAATATGCAATTGGCAGGTGTAAATCCAAATTCCTTAACCCTTGCCAACATCCTTCTTGCCTGTTCTAAAACATGTGCTTTGGAACAGGGCATGAAAATCCATCTAAGTATAATCAAAAGGATATTTTTGTCAGATATTGTATTACAGTAAGTTGTGTGATCTCCTAAAATGCTACTCCTAATGTGAGATGTTAAACAAAAACTATGATGCAATACAAAGCAATAACATAAAAGAGGACACCTCAAAAGATTAGCCTAAGAAAAGGAATTGCAAAGAAGTAAGATAACCAATTGATAAGTGATTATACCTTTCTTGTGCTCCTTCCTTGGTTGGCCCTTTGATTCTTGAAGATTTGTATGCTCTTTGGATGACAAGCTAGATTGAATGACATGCAAGATGGATGGAGATATGATAATTATGAGATGAGAGCTCAAATGGAAAATTGACAAGATTTTGGTTAGCAAAAGACTCGATTCCCAAAATGGGAGAAATGAGGGGGTATTTATAGGATAATTGGAATTCTCTAAAGAATTCAGTGGTTGAGATTGATCCAACAAAGCCAAGATGAAGGGCTATGGTGAGTTGAGGACTCACAAGCCCTCACATCTTGACATGTGGAATGTGAGATGGCCTAGGGTGAGGTGATGTGGAAATGAGGTGGAAGAGAAGTACATGAGGTGGAAGAAGGAAAAGTACCTTGTAGGTACCTTGGGGGATGACAAGATTTCCTCAAAAAGGAACTTCTTGTCCCCAAATGAGGATGAAAGAGACATTTGAAAAAATTTAGAATTCCTCAAAAATCTCCATGGGAAAAGGGGAAGTGGTTGGAGAAATAAATGTGAATTAATTCACATTCATTGGAGAGTTTATTAGATAAAAGAAAGTCTCCAAAAAGCAGGAGATTTGTCACATGTGGGTGATATGACAAGTCCAAGGTTCTAGAAGTACTTGACACATGTAAAGTGACAAGTCAAGTCTTCTAGAACTTTGCATGGGGATAGGGTAGACTTTGGAAAATAAAAGTGAATTAGAAATCCACATGGGGAAGAGAGGAGCCTTGGGTGAATAAATGTGAATTAAATATTCACATGGGAAAGAGAGTCAAATCCAAGAAAGGCAAGTGGAAAGGTTGACCAGAAAAGGATTGCCAAATGTGGCTAATGATTTTGATTAAGGTTGTGCAAACACAAGATTATGATAATTAATGAGAGATTAGAGGCAAGTGGGAGATTATGGAGGATGTGACACTAATCTTGATTAAGTGGTGCACATCCTAATCATAGATTAATTAATTTAATCCGGATTAAAAGAGGGTTATGGAGAATGTGACAAGGACAGAGAAAAAGTGGAATTAAAAATTAGTTTTAATCCAAATAAGTCAAATGACTAAATTAAATAAATTGTCTCATTTATTTAATTTAGAGAAGAAAAGGTGTAAGGTAAAGTATTTAATTTATTTAATTACATATTTTAGGAACCTTAGTCAGAAAATGAAATAATGATTAGATAAATTATTTAATCACTATTAATGAAATAGATTAATAGAGTAGACAATTTTGACCATGTGGAAGTGGTCAAATTTAGATGTCTACATTTTGCCCCTCTTTGAAGTATTGTTAGAATAACTATGCTTTGAAGAAAAATAAAATGCAGATGGCTCTATAGAGGAAGTAACCAAAAAATGATGCCTCGACGTGGGGAAGAGGACCTGAGTTGTCCAACTAGTGGGGGAAATGGATGAAGATGCCCCAATCTTGCAAGGGAATGATTGTGGTAGGGAAAATGGATAAATGTGAAGGGTATGCCCCCTCGAGAGGGAGACAGGGAAGAAATAGCAGTCCTGAGCGACTTCTCGATAGAAAGAAACGGATGGTATGGTTGGAAAGAGTGAAAAAATTAGGCAAGTTTTCCTTTTGAACGAAGTGAATCAGACAAACGAGGTGCAAATGGCGGCCCCGAGAAGGGAAGAGATTAATCGGAGGAAAAAAAGGTAAATAAGGGGTAAAAAATACCACTTAAAAAGGGTGGTAAAAAAGATATAAGGTAATTTTAAAATTTACCTCACCTCATTTGCACTGTAGTAGTTGAGAGAAGAGGAGAGAAGAAGAAGCAGACGAGGAGTGAAAATACCGCAGGATAATAACACCGAGATAATCCATCGGGTGCACGAGGTCCGACGAGCATACAGGCAGTCGGGTGGGCCCCACCAGGTTAACGTCAAAACACTCCATGCATTATTTTCATGATTTTAATGCATTTTAATTGTTTTATGAAAAATGTAGGATATGGGTTTTGTGCACGAGTTAGGGTAGAAAAATGGGTAGTTAGAAAAAATAAAAAATTGTTAAAAAACACGGGATTGCGAAAAGAAGAGTCTTTCGGCAAGAGGGAAAAAATGCCGCCAGTAGACAGATCCGTCGCGGCTTGGGGCTAGTCCGCCCCGACCGGAGGCAGGTCCACCCCGCTGCAGGGGCGAGTCTACCCTGGCTGGGGGCGGGTCCACCCTGCTGTAGGGGCGAGTCCGCCCCGACCGAGGGCGGGTCCGCCCCGCTGCAGGGGCAAGTCTGCCTCGGTCGAGGGTGGGCCCACCCCGTTGCAAGGGCGGTTCTACCCCAGCCAAGGGCAGCAGATAGTTGCCACCTTGACTATCGGTGGTGGCGTCGCCCAGGCCGGCGAGGCTCCCCAACTGAGGCTAGGTCTGCCTCGACTGAGGGTGGTTCTGCCCCTCTCGGGGGCGAGTTCGCCCCGCGGCGGGGCAATCAGTCACTGCCACGACTATCACAGCGGCGAGGTGATCAGTCGTCGCTGTGACTATCGTTGCGGCACCGCCCCAACTAGGGGTAGGTCCACCTCGCTATAGGTGGTGCGTCCACCCTAACCAAGGGCAGGTCTGCCCCGCGGCTGGGGGCAGATCTGCCCCAGCCCGGGTGGGAGGAGGAAGGAGGGGGGATGAAAAAGAGAGAGAATGAGAGAGAGAAGAAGAGAGAAGAAAAGAGGAAAAAGAAAGTCGCGGGATCAAGAAAAGAAATTGATGAAGAATTTGACAAGGTGGAGTGTTATAATTGCAGGATTTTGGTTGATTACGGACCCACGAACGGAGACCAGAGGTATTGGCAAGGACGATAGAGGCGATGAGTGGGGCGAACGACATAGCACTGGAGTAGGCGGGGTTACTGCACTTAGTGCAGTTTCCAAAGATGAGAGCACATAGGGCGATCCTGACAGCCCTGATAGAGAGATGGAGCTTGGTGATGTCAACTTTCCATCTTCCGATCGGGGAGATGACGGTGACCTTAGAGGATGTGTGGCGGATTCTGAGGTTGCTAATAGCAGGTCGGGTAGTGAGCGAGACGGTGTCAAGAGGAGCGCAGTTAGATGAGACCGTTCCGGTACTATTCGGATGGGACGATTTGCTGATACAGAGGGGGTAGATAGACGTAGACAGATATCTGGCCTTGGGGGTGCTAGCATTACCACTATTTTTGTGTTGTTTGATCAGTGGGATACTACTGTCAAATCGAAGCAGATGATTCTGCATCTTACGGTACATGGAGGTGATTCGATATATTATCGAGTGGCGAGAGGGATAGTTTTCTTAGGGGCCATGTGTATTGGCCCAGTTATATTGAGATATGCATGTTATTTTCTATCGGGGAATTCAGAGTGTGACACACAGGACGTTATTGCAGGTGTGGGGGTGGGAGCATATCGTAGTGATGAGACCCATAGTGGTGAGGAGGGGAGAGTTGGATGATAGAGAGCCAGTGGCTTGGGAGTTCAGAGCAGCCAGGGGCTGTATCTTACAGTATGAGACATAGGGGGAGATGGATCAGTGGAGGAGAGTGTTTGATGATTTACGGGAGGAGGACATCACATGGCAGCCATACATGTATCGACGGTTTAGGGGATGGAGGACCAAGGAGGAGAGACATCAGGGTTTGTTTAGATGCAGATGTTTCCTGATTGGGAGTCAGGGACATATAGTGGAGGTGCACCATCCGGATAGGGTGATGAGGCAGTTTGGACTTATGTAGGATATTCCAGCAGCGTTGACTATGTTTCGTCAACTTACAAGAGAGGTACCATGGGGAGCGAGGTTGTCAGGGAGGGCAGCGAGGGAGGCATGGGTGATGGCAGGTGGGGTGCCCTATCCAGGGAGGTGGGTGGGTCCAGAGGATGCAAGAGTTACATATCGGTATGCTCAATGGTTTGGCAACCACCGATGGGAGAGGATTACGTCAAAGGGGGGGTGGTGGGAGCCGCAGAGTGGGGGCCAGAGGATGAGCAAGAGGATGGGGGATAGGAGGGCGAGGAGGAGGATGGGGGAGAGGATGATGCATAGGAGGATGGGGGATAGGAGGATGCAGGACATCAGAGTGGCAGGGCAGATGAGGGTGGTGTTGGAGATTAGCCAGCGACGAGGAGGGGGGTCAGGAGGAGGTGACCTCGGAGGAGGGCTAGGAGAGATCTAGGGGAGGAGATGGAGGCAGGAGGGCCAGGTGAGGAGGGAGGACCAAAGATGGATGCAGGAGGGCGAGGGGATGGGGGAGGGCCAGAGATAGAGGTGGTGAGACTCGAGAGCGAGCCAAAGGTGGAGATGCTCGAGGTGGTGGAGGGGAGGGCTACTCAGACAGGGATTGGTGGTAGATTACGGCAGAGGTGAGTGCAGGTGAGAGATAATCAAGAGGAGGTAGAGGGGGGAGGGGTAGGTTGGAGAACAACAGAGGAGATTGATGAGGGTGGGGAGGAGAGGGCAGCCACGGAGGATCCGAGTGACAAGCTAGGTGGAGCCTACTCGGGAGGAGGTAGAGGTGGAGATGATGGATATGGATGTGGAGATAATGGAGCCATTAGCAGTAGTATCGGTGGCTCTAGCGGTGTTACTAAGAGGGGCTCAGGCGAGGATATGGGTGTTAGAGTAGGAGTTGAGGAGGGCAGAGGCAGAGGTGTGGAGGGTACAGGAGGTAGAGATGAGAGAGTTTAAGTATGTTGTGGGTCATCTGATGACATATATACAGGTGGCTAAGACAAAGAGAGAGAGAGAGGAGATGTGAGTAGAGATGGGGAGAGTACAGGGTGAGCTAGCTTAAGGGACTTGGGACTGAGACAGATTAGAGGTAGTGATGACAGTAGCTCAAATGTGGGGTCAGCTAGAGCCAGTAGGGGGAGGGGATCACATATCAGTGGAGTACTTCTAGTGAGCTGAGAGGGAGATGGAGACACTGAGAGGACAGGTGGCAAGACTGCAGGGAGAGCGGGCAGACCTTTTGCAAAGGATATCTACTACAGAGACATCCTTAAAGGAGATGAGAGGGAGGGTTGAAGTCACAAAGGCTGGGTTGGAGACGGTACACAGAGAGAGAGAGTGCACAGAGACAGGTGTAGTTTCTATAGGGGTGAGGGATGATGCGCTGAGACAGGTCGAGATTCTACAGTTTTAGCGAGATGCAGTAGTTGGTCGGGTAGAGAATGCAAAGAGATATAGCTTAGATGCAGGCACAAAGAGCACTGGGTGATGGTACAGAGCTAGTCGGGCAGGGTTGGCAGGCAGAGTTATAGGTTGCACGAGCAGAGAGGGAGAGGACCGCAGAGCAAGTATGACTGCTGACAGAGGCATATGAGGCATGGGAGCAGGAGCGGCGAGCCATCACCCGAGAGCGAGATAGATACAGGTATGAGCGAAATGCCACTCGAATCCAGGCTAGGTACAGGGACATGTACATGCATGAGGCGAGATATTGGAGATGTGCCTATGAGCAGGCAGTGCCAGATCCAGTGCAACGGACAGCGCGGTATGTGAGGCAGGTACCATAGATGTTGGCCCCATCCCAGTCTTTAGGGACGCGATGCAGAGGGTATAGTGATTTTCAACCGAATCCTTCACAATTTGGCACTCCAGCTCATGAGTCTCAGGGGACTCCAACATATAGGGGACCAGTGCCTGAGTCTTGTCAGAGATCATGTGTGGGAAGCTCAGGGCAGGCAGATGATAGGTGACATGATACAGGTGCTTTGACAGGTACCAGATGGAGGTGTAGCGCATATTTTTAGATGATGCACCTTATTTTGAGGATGGGATGTATGTGATTATGATGTGACTATATTTTGGATATTGTATTATTTTGATGATGATATGTGATGGTTCCCATTAATATTATGTCGAGCATTATTGTGATGAATGATTTATGTTATGCATATGTTTATATATGGATGTTTGATGGATGATGTAATTGATGCACACGATATATGTTTAGATGGATGCTTTGACTATTTAATGATTTATTTATGATGGATGGATGATGTGTTTATGCAGGATGTTAATGATTTATGTATGGTAATGCAATTGTATATATGATGTAATTAATATGGGTCGAATAATGATGTATAGATGGGTATGAAAATATATGGAAATGTATGGATGAATGAATCTAGTGAATGGATGCAAATGGATAAATGAACCTAATGAATCGATGTAAATGAAATGATGTATTATGGATTAATGAATAAAATGATGTAAATGAATGAATGAAATTGTAAAGTGTGGAAAACTCCTTAAAACCAAATCAACAATTACTTTAAATAAGTTCCATTATATTCAAAATAAAGTCTTCATCTCAATCATTTAGACATCAAGAACTAGTCGATTTCATACAATGATATAAAAGTCGATAAGATAATTTCATAGCAATTCAGTCTAAATCATACAAGTGTCGAATTACACAATTCAGTTATAAAAACAATGATTGATAATATATCCAGTTTACAATTCGAGACTTAGGCATTCAGTCGCCATAAGCTCACCATTACATATATCATGAATAATAAAGCATAAAAGAATATACAGTCTATCGATATTCCATCCAAAAACAAATCTTCAATAAAAAGATGAGAACAAGGATCAGGCGCTTTTTCCATCCAACCTCGAAGCTTACGCTTCCCCGAAATTTCTTAGTCAATCAAGAAATACCTGACCCTGCATGAATCTTTTAGCAAAAAGCAGTCTACGAGCAAGATGGAATCTGGTGCATGCCTAGTATAACTAGTAATACCACAAGCATTTTCATTTTTCTAATTCATTTAAGAAATAAGCAAGTTTGATACTAGGATATGGTAGAGAGTTCAATAATCCATTTGTTTCAATGGTACAAAAATTACTTGGCCAAGTAAAATGTCATGCACGACAAATAAAAGTATTTTGGAAAAGCAAAACTACACTCTCTATTAACCCATATTCGGCACCCGTCCCGGAAGGTAACTTTCCCAAAAACATAACATGCAAAATTATCTATCATTCATGCATGGTCTAAACAATAAAATATAGTCTTTTGCAATCTTTCCAAAACCTCAAACTGAAAACATCGTTTAAAATGAAATAGTATAAAAATGAGCTTCTTTCCATTGTTCATATTCACAAAAAGTCATAAAATCAATATTTTAAATATAGTAATTTAATAATCCATAAAGTTTTTAAATGAAGATGTAACTCCAGTATGTTAAATAAATACATATAAAAACATAAATTAAAAGAGTACACGTTCATTCATTATACTCTCGTTTAATTAATGTTGTTTCAATATCGTTTTGGTTGTTTTCAAAAAAATAAATCAAATTTCAAGTTAAAACGTTTTATTTCTAGTTTATCCAATTTTCAGCGTTTAAATAACAATCATTTATCAAGTTAAATATCTAGTTTAACATTTTCTTGTTTTGACAATTTCAAAGAAAAACGAGATTTGCAAGTTTTAGTAATTTTGGTTTCTAAATTGTGTTAAAAATTTGAAGTTAAATTCTGCCAATAATTCTCAGTCAACAACATTATTTTCTGTCAATAAAATTCCTCTATTTTCTGTTCATGATCATTTCATTTTCTATAATGGTAAAATCGTTTCAGATTTAATAAGTTCTCTTAAATTTAGTTTACTGTTTATTGCAAGATTTCCAAACAACAAATTTGAAATTATCAACAAAATATCAAATCACTGTTTAATATGTTTTTGAAGCTAAAACAAAAATTTGTTTTCTGTATTGAATTGTTCCTTAATTTATCAAATTTTATTTCATGATTTAATTCGAAGGTTTTTCTTAAAATCTCAAGTTCTAAATTTGATCTAAAGTTCTGGAAATTAATACAGTTTGGTTTACAAAAATAGAGATTCTTCAATTGATTATTTCAATCTGAATTTCCTAAATTCCTTTCTTTCTAAGTTCAATTCTAATATTCTGGAAAAACGATTTCAGTCTGATTTGTTTACAATTAAATAAAATTTTAAAGAATAGTTTTTGCAACAGTCCTATAAATCTCTCTTTCCTAATTTCATCAATCAAGTTCTTCTTTGATATTTGATATCCACTTCCAAAATTATTTTGAAATGAGATTGAAAGATCTAATTTAAATCAAAAATAACAAATTCCTACCTGACAAATTATGAATTATGGCAATGTTGTTGTTTCCTTTGGATTTTTGTTACTTCTGGAATCTTCCTGACAGTTGTTTATGCACCTTATCCCTGGTTATCTGTCAACACCTCCCTCACCTTGCATACCCTTTTTTGTTGCTTCTGGCGTGGAGAATGAAATCTTGAGGTGCTTTGCACCTTAGCAGCCCTTACTACTCAAAATGGTCGTGCCTTTCTACCTGGCTCCCTACGCCTGGAGTGTGAGGGGAGAGATAGTGAAACGGAGGAGGAGAAGAGGCTACATACCGTCTCCCAGACCACCCCTTTTCCTTGCAGGTGTGTGGGGAGTGTGTATGGGGAGAGGTTGTGCATGCCTTCTTTGGCTGCACCTTCTCCCAAACTCCTACGCTCAACACTGGCCGCCCTTTGATTCCTAACATACGGGGTGTAGATAGGGTGCTTATGTTGTTGTGTGTGCCCCTTTACTTGCTAGTAAACTCCTTATTATTGATATTTTTAATTTTCTCCAGATAAAAATAATGAAAACATATATCTTTTCTTTTCTCAATTTCCCATTTTTCTGTGTAAATTTTGAGTGTTTTATTTCAGATTTTCAATCAAATATTTATCTCCTTTTCTTGATTCCATGCATTGATCAAAACAAGAATTGAGATCGACAATTCCCTAATTGATCTTTAGTTAACCAATTAAAACTCCAAGTCTTTCAATTTTTGAATGCCTTGGATAACTTTAGATATTTTATTTCTCAATTTTAACTGAACTTTAAATTTTGAAAGCATAACAAAGTTCACGTGAGTTTTCGTTTTCAATTTTTTATTTAACTAAGTTTAGATACTAAATCAATTTTATGATATTAAAATCCATTAATTTCACAATTTTAATTTAAAAAGCATTTTAAATTTCAAAATCACTTTATTTAACTAAATTTAATCAAATTTTGAATTTAAAATCTATTGCATTTAAATTTTGAGATTTCAACTTAATATTTCCAAATAATAATAAAATATTCAAGCAAGCAATCTATCTATTGAATTTACGTTAAATTTCATCAATTTAACAAAATCATCATTCAATCACATGCATTTTCGCAATTTTGAGAAATCACATTAAAACTAGATTTTCAATTCACAAACATGATATACGCATAATACATTAAAATATTCATCTATTTGAGTGTGTGAGATCCCATCTATTTTTAAACGTCAATCGGCTAAACAACTCTACCTGATCGTTTGTTCTCGCCTTCATCACGTTCACCTATTCTTGCATTCACTTGCACTCGATTTATCATCAGTAATGACAAAACCCGAAATAAATGTAAATATCATTCAAATCATAATGATTGCATTTCGATTTCAATTTCATTTAACTATCATTAAATAATCATTAAACTGCAATTAAATAGCGACATCATTACTACTAATTGCATTAAATTAATCAATAAAATCTATACGTGACAGAATAATGCAAAATGGATAAATGAATGAATCTAAATGAAATGATGTATTATGGATTAATGAATGAAATGATGTATTATGGATTAATGAATGAAATGAATTAATGCAAATGGATGAGTGATGAACTTAAATGAATTGATGTAAATGGATAAATGGGCAGGTGCATGGAAATGGGTAGCAATTCCATGGACACCCTAAAAGAAAAAAAGTTGAAAACCATAACACGAGCGCATTATAACGCGAGCGCACTATAACGCACTCGTGTTATGTCTTTCGTTAAACCTAGGCAAGGTCCCAGCGGCTACAACTATAAAGACATAACGTGAGCGCATTATAATGCGCTCGCGTTATCGACTGTTAAAAGCAAAAAAACAAATGCAAATCTCTCATTTGCATTTCGATTGGTTTTTTTGTGCACCTGCGGCCAAAAACCCCCAAAATTTTGCACTCGCGTTCGAGGAGAAGAATTTCTTCACCAAGAGTCTGAATTTCTTCGCAACAATGGCACCACGACGATGAGGAGCTATAAGAGGTAAGGATTCTATGCTTTTTGTTTTGAATTGGCTAGTTTTAGGTTGAATTTGTTAGTTTTAGGTTGAATTTGATATCTATTTGTTTGAATTTTTAGGAGATGCAAATCAACCTACAAACCCTCAAAATCCTCAACAAGAGGACCAACCAAATCCTCAACATCAAAATCAACCACAACATCAACCTCCTCCACCAATCACTCAACCCCCTCCTAGCACTCAACAAAATTTAATGAGTGAAATTGAGAACAACAAAAAACAAATTGAGGATTTGATCAATAGGTTGAGTGATCCAAATGGTTCAACCACAAAAAGAATAACCCTAGCAAATTCCTTGAAAGATATGTTAACAAACATAGATTCAATTAGCAAACAAATAACTAGATGGGAAGATAGGAGGCAGGCGGCTAGGGAGTATTATGGAAATAAACTATCATACAAGGATGTGAAAGATTTAAAAATAACAAAAGGTGATTTGTGCTCATTATTCACCGACCCACGCACAAATCAAAATCTTACCCTCAATGCGAAGAGGTTTCCTATCCATTGGTGCCACCACCAACAAATGAAGGAGCGATTTTATGATAGGTGGTACATGGTCTTCAATTACCCACCGTGCAAATCACAATATTTCCTTAGGAAACTATATAGTGAGTTCATATTGAACAAAATCCCAAATTATTTTGATATGAGGGATTTCCAGGGGAGAGGTGGGGGGTCAGCTTAGGATAGACCTGGTGCACAATCGGATCCTATGCGGCAAGGTAGACGAGCTCTCACTAGGCCACCTCATGAGCACATTGTTATGCCTTCCATCGTGAAAGAAAGTGTTGATGTAGAGACATTGCAGGCAATTAGCACTTTGACCCAGAGTGTCATCCATCATACTAGCCCTATTCTACAGTGCCATCCAGGGGAGTCTTCTAGTGGTGGTCTTCAAACACATGTGTGTCAATCTTGCAAGGCTACTTGTTCACATGACCCCACCGACCCTCAGGAGACTGGTACGCAGGATCCATCTGCAGCTATGGAGATGGAGAGGGTAGCTGAAATTTTGCATGAGGCATATGGCATTGATAGTCAGGTAAAAATTAGTGCATATGTTCATTGAATTTAATTTATTAAATTTCGATTTTGAAATGCAAGATTAACTAAAAAAAATTTATGATTTTAATAAAATTGCAGGGTCATAGTGTTGAGACTGGATACACCGGCCCCCCACCAACTTATTTTTGCAGTACACCTATTGCTAGGGTATGTAACTAGTAAACAATTCTAAGTTTATTGCATATTAATGACATTGTTTTACGAATGGTAATTTAATATGCAATTTTGGATGTTGAACAGACTAATATTGGAGGTTTTGATGGAACACTTCCCAATGGTGGTGGATTTACTCAAACCTTCACGTAGGTAATAGAATAAAGAGTTTAACTAATGAATCAAGTACTTAATAGATTTGTGTAGTTTATACATGGACATCGTTGATTACATTGAATAATTTGTTGTTTTATTTTCAGTTGTTGCGAGATGATACACCTCTGAATGTGACGAGGGCAATGGATATTGGTGTGACATCTGCTATACAATCCTCAATAGCTCTGATAGAAGAGGTATGAGGAAAATTAGTAAATTTTAATTTACATTTGTTGTTATAGATGTTAGTTAGTCAGAAATCAAACCATTATTGATTCACGTAGTTTTTGTCTATTTGTATGGTTTATACAGGGCTTGAGCACGCCTGAGCATGGGCATGAGGATATTTCCCTCATGGAGAGAGATCGTGAGATGGTTGTAAGTGATTATTTTGTCAAATATATCATTTTTTATCATGTAATTTCTATATATTCATGTCTTTACTTTTTATTGTAACAGTTAAAACTTCACCATGAACTAAACCCTAGGAGGAGTAGCAAGAGCACTCCATGAGTGCAGCAAAAATGAGTGATAGACCTATTGCCATCTGAGCGAAAAGGAAAGGGAAAGATTTTATCTCCTGGGCATGGAGAGCAATGACTTTTGATTCCAGAGTCCTTTATTGTATGCCTGCATGGTAGTTTTGTACATATTTTTTATTGGACATATTTGACATTGTATTCCTAGATGGCATTCTCGTAAGCCTATATGGCTATTTTGTACATATATTTCATACTTATATCGACATATATTTATGTATGCCTACATGGATATTTGGTTAATACAAATATCTTTTTTCGATGCCTGTCCATATTTGCATTCTAAATTGATGGTTCAATAGATATGAGTTACGTATATTCAAGTGTATACTTTACAACTTATGTGCATTCAAGTGTATACTTTGTGGCTTACATGTTTTCATGCATATACCTTGTATTCGTGCATATACTTTGTTTTAATTTGTGTATACTATGTATTCATGTGTATACTTTTTGAGGCTTACGTGTTTATGAGTACTTGTAGTTCCCTTATTGAAATGTACATGTTTGACTTATTCATGTGTGTAATTATTAATTGGTTACTCGTAGCATTGATCTATGTCATCCTCAATGCATGATCCTTGAGATGGAGTAAGTACACCCTCAAGGTCAAAAGGAGTTTCACATGCATTCTTCATAGGCTTATTTTGGTAGTGAAACCAAAAACCTCTTGCATCATTGAAATGAAAAAAGAAATCCTTTATAGCAGGTCTAAATCCATTATCATTCTCCATTAGTTCTTCATGTCCCATGGAAATGTTGAGGTGAGAATTCTGGAAACAAACCGTTCACCTTTGTGTCTTACCACTGAATCAGTGGTTTCATTGCTTCCTGTGTTGTTGTTACATGACTCCCATCAATGGAGTTTATGTTAGCTATTGTCCTCCTCTCTGCATGCGGCTGCTTCACACCACCACCATACTACCATCTTACCCACAAAAGATTATGGAAGATGCTTCCCACCCTTCTCTTAGTGGTTGCTCTCATTGCACCTTCTACCCAGCTTCATCTTGGTGTAGACAATATGAAGACCCCAGCTTGAGATCTTCACACACACAAGAACAACTGCATACTTCCTACAACTTGGATGGATCAACTTGCAACCAAGAACCCAATCTACTGCCTGGTGTAGATTTCCTTCTACACGCTCAGAACCTTCTAGCTCTAATACCATTCTGATGTGGAGGAAATAACACAAGACAGTGGCTCATCCACCCTTCTCACTCCTTAACCTATTGATCACTACCGATCACTACTGATCAAGACATGTTCTTAAGCCTCTAACTCTATCTGCCACCTTTCTATTGTTCAAAGCTCGAGTCACACATGGCTCAAACATAATGGTTGAGCGATGTAATGGTTTCTTTGAAAATCATTATACATTTAAAACCATACAAGAATTTCACACTCTGTTATATTACGTATATTCCCTGTCAACTGATATCGTTTCTCCCATTCCATTTGTGGCTATCAAAAAGAAACCCGAAAACAAGACATCCATGACATTCAAAACAATAGTGAATCCTTCAAAACTAATCTGCATTCACAATTTGCAAAAAAATAAACCAGGAAAGATAGAGAGAATGACAAGACGGGAAATGGAAACTTCTCTTTAACGAATTCCAGATATTAAACACTTCAAAAACATACATGCTTTAAATGGCTCTCTGGCCAAAGGCCAGAGATCTCGATTTCTTCTCCCTCTTGTTTACTCTCTTTTTTGTTTTCTCGTAGTTGCACTCTCTATTTCCTCTATCTCCCCGTATTCGGTTACATGTTGTCTCTATATAGAGATTCTAGGGTAGTTAGACAAACTGTTCATCTACCCGATATTCCCATTCGGTTACAACTATCATTTAATCCTTTTGATGAATATATCATTGCAATTTTAAACACTTAACCATTTCTTAACATGGTCCAATGAAATTCTAAATGACTAAAACATTACAAAATTATGAAGCTTGTCATAAATTTCAAGAGTCGAGGTGTCCCCGCACCATACTCGCAGGCTTAACAGATTTCCAAGTCCCATGGAAATGGTGAGGTGAGAATTCTGCAAACAAACCATTCGCCTCTGTGTCTTCACCACTGAATCAATGCTTCTGTTGCTTCCTCTGTTGTTGTTACATGACTCCCATCAATGGAGTTTATGTTGGTTGTTGTCCTCCTCTCTGCATGTGGCTGCTTCACACCACCACCGTACTACGATCTTACCCACAAAAGATTCTAGAAGATGCTTCCCACCCTTCTCTTAGTGGTTGCTATCATTGCACCTTCTACCCAGCTTCATCTTGGTGTAGACAATACGAAGACCCCAGCTTGAGATCTTCACACATGCAAGAACAACTGCGTCCTTCCTGCAACTTGGATGGATCAACTTGCAACCAAGAACCCACGCTACTACCTGGTGTAGATTGCCTTCTACACACTCAAAACCTTCTGGCTCTGATACCATTCTGATGCGGAGGAAACAACACAAGATAGTGGCTCATCCACCCTTCTCACTCCTTAACCTACTAATCACTACTGATCAATACATGTTCTTAAGCCTCTAACTCTATCTGCCACCTTTCCAATGTTCATAGCCTGAGTCACACATTTCTCAAACACAATGGTCGAGCGATGTAATGGTTTCTTTGAAAATCGTTATACATTTAAAACCATAGAAGAATTTCACACTTGGTTATATTGCGTATATTCCCTATCAACTAAAACCATTTCTCCAATTCCATTCGAGACTGTCATAAAGAAACACAAAAATAAGACATCCATGACATTCAAAACAATAGTGAATCCTTCAAAACTAATCTACATTCACAATAAGCAAAACAATAAACCAGGAAAGATAGAGAGAACGACGCGATGGGAAACGAAAACTCCTCTTTAACAAATTCTAGATATTAACACTTCAAAAACATACATGCTTTAAATGACTCTCTGGCCGAAGGCCAGAGAGCCCAATTTCTTCTCCCTCTTGTTTACTCTTTTTTCTATTTTCCCATAGTTGCACTCTCTATTTCCTCTATCTCCCCATATTCGGTTACATGTTGTCTCTCTATTTGCAACTTAAGACTCCTCCAACCTAAGGGATCGATCTGTTGGAACATAGCTCAAAGTGATTCCACATGTTTCAGTTCAAAAGAGGACCATTCCTAGCGTAAATATACCTATTTGGACATGTTGGAATAGTCCGCTTGGTCACACAAGTTGTAGAACGAAAGTTGCACCACTCTGCAACTTTGCACTACTTGCATTTGATGCTTTTTCCATCAAGTGAAAATCCACCACCACTAGAAAACCACTCCGAGATAGCCAAAACCAAGAGAGGTTTTTGTAGACAAGCTCAACATGATCCTATAAGATTAGACAAGAAGTTTTTAAGCATCACGACATCTGAACAATAGCATGTTGAAGTTTGCAGCCATTTTGCACTTTGGACCCTTAAGGAATCGATTCGGTGGAACATAGCTCGAAGTGATTCCATGTGTTTTGGTGTGAAAGAGGACCATGCCTACCATAAACATACCTATTCGAACATGTTGGAACAGTCTGCTTGGTCACACGAGCTACAGAGCAAAAGTTGCACCACTTTGCAACTTTGCACAGCTTGAATTTGACACCTTTTCCATCAAGTGAAAATCCACCGCCATGAGAAAATCACTCCAAGATAGCCAAAATCGAGAGAGGTTTTTCTAGAGGGGTCCAACGCCTTTCTGTAGGATCAGACAAGAAGTTTCTAAGTCTCACAGTATCCAAGTAATAGCATGCTGAAATTTACAACTATTTTTCACTTTGGACCCTTAAGGGATCGATCCAGTGGAACATAGCTCAGAGTGATTCCATGTGTTTCAATGTGAAATAGGACCATGCCTAGTGTATTTAGATGTGTTGGAACAGTCCACTTGGTCACACGAGTTGCAAAGCAAAAGTTGCACCACTTTGCAACTTTGCACAACTTGAATTTGACACCTTTTCCATCAAGTGAAAATCCGCCGTCACGAGAAAACCACTCCAAGATAGCCAAAATAGAGAGAGGTTTTTGTAGAGGGGTCTAATGGCTTTCTATGGGATTAGATGAGAAGTTTCTAAGTGTCATGGTATCCAAGTAATAGCATGCTAAAGTTTGCAGCTATTTTGCACTTTGGACCCTTAAGGGATCAATCAGGTGGAACATAGCTCGGAGTGATTCCACGTGTTTCGGTGTGAAATAGGACCATGCCTAGCGTAAACATACCTATTCCAATGTGTTGGAATAGTCTGCTTGGTCACACAAGTTGCAGAGCGAAAGTTGCACCACTTTGCAACTTTGCACAGCTTCAATTTGACACCTTTTCCATCAAGTGAAAATATGCCGCCACAAGAAAACCACTCCAAGATAGCCAAAACCGAGAGAGGTTTTTCTAAAGGGGCCCAATGCCTTTCTGTAGGATCAGATGATAAATTTCAAAGTGTCATGGTATCTAAGTAATAGCATGCTGAAGTTTGCAGCTATTTTGCACTTTGGACCCTTAAGGGATCGATCCGGTGGAACATAGCTCGAAGTGATTCCACGTGTTTCGGTGTGAAAGATGACTGTGCCTAGCATAAACATACCTATTCTAACGTGCTGGAATAGTCCTCTTGGTCACACGAGTTGTAGAGTTAAAATTGCACCACTTTGCAACTTTGCAAAGCTTGAATTTGACACCTTTTCCATCAAGTGAAAATTTGTCGCCACGAGAAAACCACTCCAAGATAGCAAAAATAGAGAGAGGTTTTTCTAGAGGGGTCCAATGCCTTTCTATAGGATCAGATGAGAAGTTTCTAAGTGTCATGGTAATCAAGTAATAGCATGTTGAAGTTTGCAGCTATTTTGGACTTTGGACCCTTAAGGGATCGATCCGATGGAACATAGCTAGGAGCGATTCCACGTGTTTCAGTGCGAAAGAAGACCATGCCTAGAGTAAATATACCTATTCCAACGAGTTGGAACAGTCTTCTTGGTCACACGAGTTGCAGAGCGAAAGTTGCACCACTTTGCAACTTTGCATAGCTTGAATTTGACACCTTTTCCATCAAGTGAAAATCTGCCGCCGCGAGAAAACCACTCCAAGATAGCCAAAATCGAGAGAGGTTTTTCTAGAGGGGTCCAACGCCTTTCTTTAGGATCAGATGAGAAGTTTCTAAGTGTCACGGCATCCAAGTAATAGCATGTTGAATTTTTCAGCTATTTTGCACTTTGGACCCTTAAGGGATCGATCCGGTGGAACATAGCTTGGAGCAATTCCACGTGTTTCGGTGCGAAAGAGGACCATGCCTAGCATAAACATACCTATTCTAAACATGTTGGAATAGTCCGCTTGGCCACACGAGTTGCAGAAAAAGGTGTAGAATTTGTTTATATGACCTTTTTCACATTGTTTACATTTCAAAATTCAAAGTTTGCAAATTTTCCTACTCAAGGAATTTACAGAACAAGGTGCTTCTACACGAAACATGAACTTCAACCTTACAATATTTTAGTATATCTCATTATGTAATTAAATCTTATTACAATGCCTGTGGCACTTCGTTCTCTCAGATCTTTTACAATGTCACTCATACATTCAAGATTCTCTTTAAATGTCTACATCATAGGTGCTCATCACAAGGTTAACTTCAAATGAGTAACTTGAGATTCCCTTGCTAAGCTTCACATGCTCTCTTATAATGGCTTGAAATCAAAATTGAGATTTGTCAAAATCATCAAAATAAGTATGTTGCATTGCTTTTTTGGCTGAGATTTTCTTTGATGGCTCTTAAATCAGCATTTTCTGCAATGAAAGATCAATCAACCATTAGTAGTTTACTTACAAATACACAAAGTAAAAGAGAAAAAGAAAGAGCATCCAAAATGGAAATGAAATAAAAATAGATGGAAGGCACTTACAGATGTTGTATGTAGGCATCAAAATAAGGATGTCGCATTGCTTTTCTGGTTCACATTCTCTTGGATGGCTCATATATCTTCATTTTTTGCAAGGGGACACCAATCATTGTAAAATAAGATGATAGCATTGGCATCAAACAAATTAATGTGCATACAAGTATAATTTAATCAGAACCAATGTGCATATACTTACAAATTAATCCAACGAACCATCTGGGTCTGCTCTACTCTTTTCGTGATAGTCTCCCCGAGAATGCCCATAATTCATTTCTATCATTGCCCTCAATTCTTCACCACCTTTGAATAGCTCTTGATAAATTTTTTCTACTAATTCCCATTTTTTCACTAGTCTTTTTAATTAGGCAAGCTCTCTTTGTTTGACAACTTGCCAAAGTCGATGTAATGACACATCGGGTGACATTACTATCCTTTGAGCATGAGGTCTTACCCACACTCTCATAAGCATCCATTATATTCTTCACAATAGTGTCTTCACTCGATGTATTCAATGTTCTCAACCCAAAAGTCTTCATGATGTTCCTATACTTTACACCCCGCATCATTTCAACAAATAGTTTACATCTTGCAGTCTCATTTAGCCTTTCAAAGAATCATTCCCAAATCTTATCAGCATATTTTCTACAAGTGCGTGTTGAAATATTACCTTCAATGTGCTGCAAAATCTCATCATCAATATTAATCAAATACTTTGGCTTTCTATGCAAAATTCTTGGTGGTGTTCTCCTAGGTACATACATCTCAACATTAGGAATTCCATCAATATTTAATTGAGGTGGGCTAGATTGCATACCTTCGATCGAGGGTGGAGAAGAAGACATACCTTGAGGTTCATATGGGAATGATGGCATACCTTCTTTGTCAATTTCGAGTGATGATGTACTCTCAACTTGAGATGTGTTGGATGGTGTCCAACAATATTCACTTGCGGTAAATGGTGTCCCTCCATATTCACTTGCAGTAGATGGTGTTCGTCCATATTCACTTGTGCTAGATGGTGTCCCTCCATATTCGCTTGTGCTTAATGGTGTCCCTTCATATTCACTTGTCGTAGAGGGTGTGTCTCCAACTATGGTATATGAGTTTGTCTTACGACGATGCTTTCGCATTCGTGCCTATTGTGCTGCCAATTCCCATTCTCTTTTTGACACTTGAGGTTCCTCTACAATTGGGTTGTTTTCATCAATCATTTCCAATTTCTTCTTTTCACGATATGCCACCACCCGAACTCTCTCCTTTTCTTTCAAAGTTTCGTTCTCTTCATCTGTTAGTTTCCTCTTTGTCTATTTCTTCCGCATGGTGGATAATTTTATATGTACCATGGTAATGAGACAAATAATAGTTCCTTAAAAATGTATCCATTCAAGATAATTGAAAAATATGTCATTGAAGGCTTCATTTAAATAATACTTACAATCATCGTGTACAAAAGTAGGGTCTTTTATTGTTGAAAATTCCTTGGAATGAAACTAATGACAATAGGATATGCAGTTCATAGCTCAAAAAGCACTTTTCCATGAGAATTTGAGGAAACAAGGAGTGATTTTAAAAAATTGTTGGTGCAGGAGCACCTTAAAGGTCTTTTGGAAGATCTTGGCAATTTTGGCTTGTAGGTGGTTCTAGCCAACCACCAACGGAATAAGGAATATGATGTAAAGTCCCAATAGTGTTTTTTATGTGTGAGTTAAGGCAAACTTAGGGTAGTCTAGAGCCTTGAAGTTTGGAGAAGCCTGAATGATGGAATTAGGCAAATTAGTCCATGTAGACTTGGCAATTTGTCCTAAAAGTGGGAAAAGGGAATTAATGATGTTCTAAGCCCGACCCCTAGCACATGGGAGAAAGGTATATAAGGTCATAAAAACCCTAATTGAGCATGTTGGAAAGCTATTGTACGATTTGGAGGTTTGGAAGGGGAATTTGTGAGTTGGAAGAGTGCAAATTTCATTGTTTCTATTTTTGTGCCTTCATCCAGTCAAGAATGGATTGAAAGGACCTATCCAATGCTTTGAGTCTTTCAATTGTGTCACTTAATTACTATGTGAATCATTATATTAGCCATTTAGTTCAATTGCTTTCTGTTTTGCAAGTTTTTAGAGTTTTTGGTCTCATAGCCGATTCAGGCCAGTTTTTGGAAATAATGATCCCCACTTGAATTCTTCTGGCAAGGCTACCATGGCCACTTGGAATCAAGTAGGGTTTTTTTTTTAAATCTTACATATGGTGTGTGGCATCTTGATTTGCAGGGGAGATGGTGAATTCATCAAGAACTAGGCAAGTGAAAGTGCATTTTGGCTAGTGGCTTGGAGAGGACAGCAGTAAATAAAGTTACTAAATGGATTGGTTTGTGCCAATCAAGAGAAAGAGAGTGTGAGAAAATTTATTCCAGACATGTTCATGCAAGGAGGAGAGTTGAGGAGGTCATTGAAGCCCTCAAAGTTGGAAAAAGGAGCCAGAACCCTAGAAACCCTTGAAAATAGGGGGTATGAGGACAATCCTATGTACGGACATGAAAGGGACTAAAAACCTAGTAAATATTGAAGCCTAGGGTACCACTAGAAAGAATCTATAAAAATATTTGGGGGTTGTTAAGACCGTTTTTGAGAAAAGCCAAGAAAACGGGTTCTAGGAGGCTTAATTGGGCAAAAGGCTACAAGGCCTAAAATTGGGTTTTTCAAGAAAGCGATGGGTACAAGGTGAAAGAATCCTATGAGATGGATCTGTGAGGATTCAAATAAACAAGTGGATAGTTATAATACCCTTTCCTAGTCCCTGGAGTGGTTAGGACACTTTGGGTCAGTGAGGAGCCCAGGGAAGCTTAGTGGTGAATTAAGAGCAATGGTGAAGAATTTGAAATTGGTGGAGAGTATTATGAGGTGAGAGGGGTTTAGGAGGGATCCCTGAGTAGGGTAGAGAGGAATACCCTAGGAAGACCAAAGAATAGGTCTTGGGAAGAGCAAGATTGCTCTTGAAAGATAAGACTCCCCATCAATTGTTGAAGGAGTGGTCTATGTAATGAACTTTTGACCTTGTGCAGGGTATTTTGAAGATGTTTGATGCTTTGGAATGGTCTGGGAAGGCCTGGGTATAGGAGTTTCTATAAACCCTCCCTCTTTGCATTGAAAAATGGGGGTTTTTATATTGGAAGCCTAGTTGAGTGGGTAAGGTCCTAAGACCTAGAAATTATCTCGTTTTCAGGCCTAATTAAAGATTGTTTTTGGGTTTGGAAGTCTGGTGTGAAGATCTAAGGGTAGTTCCTTTGTAAAATTGGCCTACTTGGAGGCCTAAAATAGTGAAAAAGGTCATTTTTCTTAATTTTGTCCCAAAGGAGTCATGTGATGGGTTAACGTATATCTTGCAACTCTAAAATTGGTGCTACAATCATTCTTTTATTTTCCTGGTGTCTTTGAAAGTTTTCGAGTTAATGCTAATTTGAGTATACGAATCAAATGTTTTGTGTAGAGGTATGGGAAGGTGTTTGGACCCTTCAGAGGAATGGGAGAGGCTTGGAGTTGTCTTAAAGGATGAATTTTGGTGAATGGTTATGAATTTCTATAATTGGCAAGTGTAGATAATTATGTATATAATTTGGTAATTTAAAATGTGCATTGACAACCTAAGGTTATAATGAGAAAGAAAAATGAAAGCAAGCCATAACAGAATGAAATAAAATGTGTAAAGACCTCACATACCTTAAAAACCTGACTTTCAAATGGAGTAGTTCAACCCAATTATGTAGCCTTATCTTCTTCTTTCTTCAAACTCCACAACAATTTGACTTGTTCAAAAGCTTGTTCCCTTCTACACTTCAATTGTATATCAGTTTTCAATGGAATTGAAACTTCAATTGATATTATATGTCTTTCAACATGGAAACTCTGCTATTTCATGCAAAGGTGGTAAAAAGATCATGGAAAAGGTGATGGAATGTGAAAAAGATGCTTGCACACTTCACAACATCATCAAAAAGATATTTTTGTTAGAGCACGCACAGAACCAGGGGAAAATGTAGACTATGGGCCTTCAAATCACGGGTATATAGATTTTTTTACCATTTTAGTGGAGTACAAAATGTGCTCACGTTATAACGTGTGCACGTTATGTGAAATTTGGTTTTCTTAGTGTATTTTTGAGAGTATAGGAGTTTCTGAGACAGTGGGAGGGAGAGAGGGGGAGAGTGGAAGATAGTGAGGGAGGGAGAAGGGAAGAGTGTGAGAAAGAGAGAGGGAGAGAGTGGGAGATAGAGTGGGAGGGAGAGAGGGGAGAGTGGGAGATAGAGAGAGAGGGAGAGAGGGGGAGAGTGGGAGAGAGTGGG
>CM021102.1:786671661-786727534 GCA_007115665.2 Sequoiadendron giganteum | reverse complement strand
CCTATAGCCTCTACCCTATATATTGGACCCTCAACCCTAATCCCTCAACCTTATACCTTAAACCCTCAATCTTCAACCCTCAACCCTTAAACCCTCTACCCTTTACCCTATACATTAAACACTCAACCCTCAATTCTCAACCCTCAACCCTCAATCCTTAAAGCCTAAACCCTCTACCCCTTACATTGGACCCTGAACCTAATCCTTCAACCATATACCCTCAAAACTATACCCTAAACCCTCTACCCTCAACCAAGTAAACCCTTAACCCCAAACCCTTCAACCCTAAACGCTTAAACCTTAAACCTTCTACCCTATACCCTCAACCAAATACCCTCTACCATCAAACCTATTCCATCAACCCTCAAACCTTAAACCCCAATACCCTAGAAACCATCAACCCTATAGGTCCTCCATCCTAATCCCTCAACCCTATACCCTCAACCCCTATCACTTTCTCTTTATCTATACATCTCACCTCTCCCTCCTTCCCTCCCTCCCACCCTCTCTAATTGTCTCTATGTACCGTCTCCCTCTTTCTACGTACCTCTTGTTCAATCAATCCCTACCACCCTCTCTCACTCCCTCTCTCTCACACTCCCTCTCACTACCTATCTCTCAAGTCTCTCCCTCTCACCCCCCTCACCCTCTCAAGTCTCTCCCTCTCACACTCTCAAGTCTCTCCCTTTCGCACCCTACCTACATAACCCTCTCTTTCTCTTTGTCTCTCTCTCTCCCTCTCCCTCAATTCTCTCTCTCCCTCTCCATCAATTCTCTCTCTCCGACCCCCCCTCTCTCTCTCTCCCTCCCTCTATCCCTCCCACCCTACCTAGCTAAGTCCCCCTCAATCCAACCCCTTCTCTCCCACTACCTCTCTCTTAAACTCTCACTTTGACCCCCTCTCCATCTCTCTAGACTCTCCCTGAATTCTCCCTTCATCTAAAGACACACATACAAGAATAATACATTTGTACATATAATCTTACATCCATACAAGCATACATACATACATGTACATAAAAATATGTCAGCATACATTAATATATTAGCATTAAACATAAAGTAAGACATAACGCGAGCACGTTATAACACACTCGCGTTATGCTAGTAGACATGTTCCTCGCAGAAGCAAAAACCATGTCAAAAGCAAGATATAACACGAGCGCGTTATAACGCGCTCTCGTTATAACACGCTCGCGTTATATCTTGATTTGGGAATTACCGAACTTTAAGCTTGGTATTGCCTTGGAATTCCAACCCAAAGG
Source organism: Sequoiadendron giganteum (assembly GCA_007115665.2). NCBI lineage: Eukaryota > Viridiplantae > Streptophyta > Pinopsida > Cupressales > Cupressaceae > Sequoiadendron > Sequoiadendron giganteum. The sequence goes on along the minus strand of CM021102.1, from coordinate 786,726,269 downwards.
CTTGGAGGGCATTCCCAACGACCAGAGACATGTTTTTAAAAATCCACCATATTTCTCATAATCGAGTTTGTGCTCACCGTCAGGATTGCATGTGGTTCAATATCAAAAGAATCAAGCACATGGGTAATGTTGGGTTATCTCTTAGCTATCCAAAAATGTAATTTTTTTCACTTTCTAAAAATGTCAATTCTTTCATCCATAATTTATTTTATCTATATGTCTTTTTTTTACCAAAAAGCAATGTTTGGTATTTTTTTGGTTATAAATTAACCGTTCATCAATTTTTCAAATAAATTACATTTTTAGAAACTAGACTCCATTCTACAAAATTAAAAAATTAAAAAAAAAACAAATCAATTAGTTTCCAAAATTTGTAGGGGTAGCACGGCCAAAATTCTATTTTCAGGATATGTCCACTTCGCAAATTAGTAAAAAATCAAATATTCATTAAAAAATTATCAGAAAAATCGTGCATCAACTACATACTGTTAGCTAACTTCTGACTATTGCGATTTTAAAAATACTAAAAAAAAGTTCACCGTACGAGGGTCGTACAAGAGTTGCTATGTTATGTTTTTCTGACAAAAACAACACCAATTTGTGTACGTCCCTCATTTGAACCCCTTAATCTCAATCATTTTCAAAATAAATTAGTAGTTTAGAAAGTATACTCGGAGCACTTGAATCCTTTTTTTTTTCCATCTCAAAATTTTGAGTCTAAGTATCCTCAATTTCACATCCAAGGTCAGTATTTCTTGATTTTAGAAAAAAGTTGTCCACTTAAGTCCCCTTTTTGGGAACCATCTTGGTGCACTTACCCAAATGATGAACTGACACACTAAATGTAATGTAGACATAAGTATCAATGGGTAGGTGATAGGCATAGGATGTGTGTGGCACGGTACCTATCAAGGACCGTAAGGATCCTAAGAAGGAAAGTCAGTAAGGAGGAATGAGAGTTTGCACAACCAAAATCAGGAGCCATAGATATAGGAGCAAGAATGGATGAAGGGGGAATATGCAATGAGATGAAATGCAACATGAATGCAATTTTCCATCCTTTAGAGCACTAGTTTTTTCTATAGCATAAGACATTGGATGTCAAGGTATGTAGACCAAGATAGATTAATGTCTAATGCATAAAACAAACACAACAAACAAGAAGGTTATCTCAATACCCCAAAGTCACGATGACTTTGGTCAGGCCAAGTATTGAAATAACCACAAGCACAAAGGGATGCCCCCACATAACACAAGATCCGAGAGGAATCCTGGTGGGTACTACGTGGAGCGTCCCAATAGATAGTAACAATAAAATAGTCAAGAGATGCCCCCATGTCAACTAGGAAAAACACACCATAATATGACGGATCATGGCGATCTTGACTAGTGAAGAGAGGGAGCTCAAATAATAAACAAAATCCAAAAGTAGCAAAAGATCATAATCAATACAAGCGTCCTTTGCCATAAGATCCCAAGGATGGATGGGGTTGATGTGGTTTGTTAGGAAGGATGCATCCTGTTAAGACTGATGGTGGATACTAAGCTAAAGTGACCTAGATGACGCAAGATAATTGCCATTGGGCATATTTCTTGATACGAGCAAATCTTGTTTGTGAAGAATCATTGATGATAGGGACATACTTGACAACAAGACAACAAAAGGACAAGACATAGCCTAAAGACCTAGGGGCTCAAGGGTTGATCAAAGATCAACCTTGCCTACGTGAAAGCGCAGAGCCCTCGTAGTTCAGGAGAAGACCATGGTAAAAGTGCGGAAAGTGGACTGATGGAAACCAATGGAGAACCAAGAAAAACACAAGCCTCGAGGGAAAATCAAAAGATCAACCTTGCCTACATGAAAGTGCAGGGGCAATGTAGTTCGGACCGGATAAAAGATCGAGGATGGACAAGGGCGAAAAGTGGACCATGGGGACAGATGATGAAGGACAAAAAATTCCTCGGGGGCCGATCGAGGATTAGCCTTGTCTACGTGCAAGCGCAGAGGCGTCGTAGTTCAAGAGAAGACCATGATAAAAGCGGAAAGAGGACAATAAAGATAGATGATGGAGGACAATGATCAAACAGACTGACCACAAAAGAAGACAATGAGAAGCCTCGGGGGCAAATCAAAGATTAGCCTTGCCTACGTGCAAGCGCAGGGGCAACGTAGTTCAAAAGAAGACACGATGAGACCTAGGTGGGGACAAACGCGAGGAGTGGACCTAGATGGAGACAAACACGATAATGAGAGGACATAAGCTCATATCAGGATAACTAGCTCAAGGTGTTGGATGGCAGATGATGGTCGTCCAATTCTCAACTAGAAGTATACCAAGCGATGAGGTGATGCAAGCAAATGGGAGGATAAGGGGATTGAGGAATCAGCGGATAAGCCATAAAGTAACCAGGACGCAAGGTAGATAATGATTAAGCCCTATATGAGAAGTGCATGTTGCCAGGTTTTCACCAATCGTATGTATCTAGGGCACCATGTAGGGGTGGTTTTCACCATAGGACGAATTATTTCTTTTTGCTATTTTCTTGGATTTTTTTATTTTTTTGTATTTTTTGACTTTTTTGTATTTTTTTGACTTTTTTTTATATTTTTGTATTTTTTTGACTTTTTTGATTTTTTTGTATTTTTGTATTTTTTTTATTTTTTTGTATTTTTTGACTTTTACCAGGAAGGATACCCCAACTGACCTAAGTATAGAACAACTTCAGATGCATGATGTTGATGGGTTCCTCCAAGGGCTCCCCTTCAGGGGTAGATAGCCTATAGGCACCAGAACCATACTTTGTGGTGATGACATAAGGGCCTAAAACCAGTTTGCTTCAAACTTACCCTTTTTCTCTCAATCTTGTTGATTCTATTGATTCTCTTTAAGGACCAAATCACCAACATTGAATTGGTGAGGGTGGACTTTCTGTGGTAAGAGTGTCATTCCTACACACCAAGAGCTCCTAGGGTGAAAAACCATAAGGGCCTAGTAGAGGGGATCCTCTCGGCCTAGGTCTAGTGTAATATTTTTGGTGATTCATTTTGGTGAACCCGACCATAGACCATTTGCTAACTTTCTTATTTTGCATTTCATCTTACAGATAGCTTGCATTGCATTGAAAAAAATTGTATTATTTGCATCCTAGGGTTAGTAGAAAAAGTGCATTAGTGAAAGTTCATGCTAGAATTGCACATTGCATTTTCAGCAAGAAAATTCACAAAAAAAATCCATTTCTAGTTTCTATTTGTATCTGAATATCAGAAAAAGCATAAAAGTAGTTAAAAATTTAGAAATTTTTCAAAAACAACACTACTAGGACTAAGTCACCGCACTGGGCGACCTAGTCCTTTGGCACTGTTCTTTGTCAAATTTCCAAAAAATTTCTAGTATTTTATGTATTCCAGATCCTTGGTTTTTCCTTTTTGTGTTTTGTTCCAGAATCTTTGTTACAAGCCCTTTTGTCACTTTTGCTTACATTTCCTTAGCCTACACCCCATCCTCGAGGAACCTTGTCTGAGCAGTTAGTGTTCCTTTGTCGATACAGTTGTGAGATGAAGTTCTAGGACCATGGCATCTACCAACAACACTATTTTTTTAGATCTTGGGATCACTCTGACTTCAACTCCTATTAAATTGAAAATGGTGCATTAGGCTTAGAAACCATCCTTAGCAATTCCTTGCACACCTAGGAGACACAATCGGTAATAAAAATGACCTCCCACATGATAAGGTCTTCCATATCCATGTTGATCTAGTTGATTATCAACATGAAATCAGCCTTGAACCCATCTCTGAAACTCTTATCCCCACCATCGAGAACCTTCACTACTTACTTGACAGTGATGATGCCTTACGTGTCACGACAAGGATTGGAGAAATCTATGAAAAACATGCACCTAAGGAATCTCCTTCACCCGCTCCTATGTTTGTCCAAGGAGGACCTTCTACTTCTCCTCCATCAACCATTGCTTCTATTCCTACCTATACACCTCCTAGTGTGACAACCACTATGCAAAAATTTAGTAATGCGGTACCTCCCCTCACCATCCCCACTAGCATCTCTACTTCTCTTGTGGCATCCCACCCCTCCACCTCTTCCATTGTCCCTACCCTTAATCTCCCTTCCACTTTCCCTTCTACCACCTTAACCTATTCACCTCTCCCCCTTCACCTCTCTCCCTTCCACCTCATAGCACTTACACTGACCCTCTTATTACACAACTTTTCCACATTGTAACTTCCATGCAACAGCAAATATCCACCATCAACCAAAGTCAATATGGCTCCCCTACCCACTATGTTCACAGTAATCCATTATCCCTTGACATCATACACACTCCCTTTCCACAAGGAATAGAGATCCCTAGATTCAAGAAGTACGGAGGGAAGGGTGACCCTTGTAACCATGTCAATGCCTATACTGCCCTATGCAGTGACTTCACTCTTGACGACTAGCTGCTCGCTAAGTTATTCCCAAGGACTCTTAATGATGTTGCCTTGGACTGGTTCTCCTCCCTACCTAATAATTTCATTAGTTCATTCAATGAACTATTGGATGGCTTCATTAATCACTTCCAAGTTCATATGGCCCCAAATAAAACTTTAGCGGACCTCATGAGATGCAAACAAGACAATAACGAGAAGATAATTGATTTCATCTCTCATTATCAAGCTCTTTATTCCTTGATTGATGATAAGATTCCTGATAACCATCTGCAAAATATGTTCACCGAAAACCTTGTGGCACCCCTATAAGATAAACTCTCTCATGAAGTTCCCCTTTTTATGCACCTATGCCAAGCACTCTGTGACTACTATAATTCCACTAGTAGTCGTGACTCACGGTCCACTCTTAGTCATGTTGAGAAGTCTGACACCTCTTCCCAATCCAACCCCCAACCATACCATAAACCAAACAAAGGGTTTCTCCAATTTAACCCTTCATCCAAAAACCCTCCACCTGTCAATAACCAAGTGGTCATTGTTAGGTCTATAGTGCCCTTTAATTATGGAGATCCTAAGCATACCTTCACACCCTTGCCCGACACCCTTCATAACACCATGACCCAATTACTCCAATAGCATATGATCTCTCTACCTCTCGTCCATACACCTAATCACAATAAACCGTTACCTCCATCTTATAATGCCACTACTTATTGTTACTTTCATCGTCAAAACAGACATGAAACTGAACAATGCAAGTGCCTAAAGCACCTCATGCAGGACCTAATTGAATCAGGTAGTCTATCTGTTGTAGGCATTAATGATAAAAGAAATAAATATGTGGCACCACCCAACCAAAACTTGCAAATATTTACCAACCCCATGCCCAAACATATGTTAGAAACCCTAGATCAGACATGCAAACCTAAACACCTTCCACAGAAGAGAAAACATAAAAGAGCAAAGCTTTGCATGCGAATGTGCAAAATGATATATTCAAGAATTCAATATTACAATGAGATTATTTGCTTTATAAAAGAAAAGTATGCAACCCTAATGTTGACCTAAAAATAGCTCAACTAAATAAAGCTTACTTACTAATTAAGTAAACTAATTATTACCTAAGCAAAACCTAAGTAAAGTTATGCAAGTGTAATTAAATATTAATTACACTAACACCCCCCCATAAGTGCAACTTAGGGAGACTAAATAAGCATGCACCTAAAACTAAGATGAATGCAATAAATCATGAATGGGTCCCGGCAACTAGGCCTAATTAGGTACCCATGTACAAATGCAATAATGAGGTAGAGAAGGAAAACCCAGTGGGACAAACCCCCCCTACAATGAGATGACTGCTACAAAGAAGCACTGGAAAACACTGTGGAGTAACACTGGAACCGCAATCCGGCAAGCAAGGAAAGATACTTCTATCTACAAGAAACCATATCGGAATCATAATAATGTCACAGCAGACCCGGTGCCACGGAACACTCGAAAACACCAAATTGGAACAACCCTGGAATCCATAGAGCAATAGTAGATGATATGATGATGACATAATATCGATGCTGATGTCAAAATTGAGACTGAAACTCTTCCATGCGAAAAAGTACCATACAGACTCGGGAACAATAACCACAAATTTAGTGGCCCTCAAACTGAGATGGATCCAATGCGGATCACTAACCATAGGCTCTCAATCTAAAGTGTGAACCAAAATGAATATGATATGTGTCAAGCTCAGACGAAAATGAGGCCAAAAGAAACTAAGAAACCAGATTACAACCCATGCGAGTTGCCATCAAAACATGATGAAGATTATTATGCAAGAAACCCCCCCGATGGAACTTAATATCAGTTCATTTATTACAATCCCCAATGACTGCAAAAGGAGAGAATGCATAAACATGCATAAACATAAAATAAAAAAAGACCTCAGATCTATGTAGAGTACTGAACCAGCTTTCCAATGCCGCAAGAATGGCGAAAAAAGGATCACCGAGTCAAAAGATATGCCCTCCGGAGTGAAAATAACAAGTTCTGAGTTCAAGGACCTGTAAAATAAATCTGGAGCATAATCAAGAAAAATAACTTGCACCACAGGATCAGTGTCGGAATCAGCTTTCCAACAGTATCTCATATGTGAAAAAAGGACATCGTACGCAAAAGTTATGCCCGATTTGGTGAAAGTGCTCCAAAATGGCCTATAAGGCCTACAGGCAGCCCAGGGGGCTAAAAAATTTGGCCCCTGGTCCTATGGGCGACCAGGGGCTGGGGTGGAGCCCCTAGTTCTCCATATGACTGGTGGAGGTGCTAAGGACCGGCCTATGCGCCCAGCCCCCCATGTGACCGCGACCAATGCAATTGGAGCCCGCGGTGGCTGGTCCGGCCGGCATAGCTGGGTGGGGGAGCCACCGGCGGCGGTGGCTGCTGGGTGGCCGCCCAGTGGCCACCTGGCAGTGGGGCTGACTGAACTAGAGGAGCCGGCGCAGATCCCGAAAACTTGATTTTTTAAATTTTTTTTTGAAAACCGTGCCTCAAGAAGCGTGCTGGGAAGGCCATATGGCCTCCTTGGCAAATAAATTTTGCCCTTCGAACCAACTTCACCAAAATCGATGAAATGAAAGGCGATCTTAGGGTTTTTGGCCGTTGCAAACGCAATGGTGACCTCCATTTTTGCTCAAAATGCTTCAAAAAAAGGGCCACCTCCAGAGCTTCCAAAAAATCAACAACCATGAAACCCTCACAGATCTGGAAAATGATGACCAAAATCTACAAAATAAAAGCCAAACCTAACTTTTTCTAGCGCTCTGAATCCAATGGTGAGGCCCAATCTGATCCAAGATGCTACATAAATGAACTCAAAGCATAAAATCCTTTAGGAACCCTGAACGAAATCTGCAATGGTTTTCTCCAAAATTTGAGAAGGGGTTGCATGTCAAGGCTCTAATACCATGTTAGAAACCCTAGATCAGACATGGAAACCTAAACACCTTCCACAGAAGAGAAAACATAAAAGAGCAAAGCTTTGCATGCGAATGTGCAAAATGATATATTCAGGAATTCAATATTACAATGAGATGATTTTCTTTATAAAAGCAAAGTATGCAACCCTAATGTTGACCTAAAAATAGCTCAACTAAATAAAGCTTACTTATTAATTAAGTAAACTAATTATTACCTAAGCAAAACCTAAGTAAAGTTATGCAAGTGTAATTAAATATTAATTACACTAACAACATAATGTGTCATTTGTCAAACCAAGTGAAACTTCACCACCTGACGTCATGAATGTGGATTCACAAAATCTACATTATGTTTCTCTTCCCATGGTAACCCATGCCACACCTATTAATGAAATGGTAGAGCAATAGACATTATCCATCGTAAGGGCACAACAAAAGGACCTCTTGAGATCACCTTTTATGAGCAAGAAATACTGAGAAATCTTCTTGATGGTCCTCTCTACATAGCTGGTCATATTTATGATAAGCCCACTAATGGGATACTCATTGATCCCGCTTGTGGTGAGAATGTGATCACAGAAGAATTCCTAGTCTTACACAATATTGATCAAGATGTTTATAATCAACCTACTACTTGGGTCAAAACACATAATTGTTTTGCGTTCCTAACAATTGGATCGATTTCCCTCCCATCACAAATACGTCTGAAAACATTGGACGTTACCTTCTCTATTATCCCAAAATCAGACCAATTTCATTTACGACTTGGCCACCCATGGCTTCATTCTATGAAAACGGTCCCATCCGTCATCCACAAGTGTGTGAAGTTTCCCATTGACAATAACATATTCATTTTCCACCATAGTGGCTTTAATCCTTTATCCTACAAGGGTAACTTTTCTTTGGATTTCTTTTGGCATGAGCCCATGGAGCCCATCACCCCTAGACGAGACTTTTTCTTCATTTCATATCAAAATTTCAAAGCCAAGAAGATCCTTGAGTTATTCTCTATGCAGCATACCTCCTTCTAGCTCGTACTCACCCATCCTTGATGAATCCATGTTGCCACCCGACTCTAATATGCCTATTCAACCCACTCCTGAAACCTCTTCCACATCATCCAAGAGGCCTAAGGATCATGATAGCAATTTCATCCTCCCTCCCCACACTAAACAGGTCTATAAAGCTAAGGAGAAAGTGGATGAACCACCCATAGTTCCTCTTGTCACTCCTCTCAAGTACGATACACAACCTATGGTGGACTGTCCCACCCCTTCTCCCATGCACCTTGATAGAAAATAAAAAAGGAATAAAGAGGCTAGACAGCGTAGGCATCACCGTCATGCTCTCACCCGCCAATATTGTGAGGAAGAACAAACTGAAGCTCACAATCCACCCATGCCGATTGATCCTCCTCCTCCACCCCGGCAGCCTGATCCTATACCTCTCACACCACCCGTTTTACATGCCACCACTGATATTATCATACGACCCACCATTTTCATCAACTTAGATGATGATGATGATGAGAATGCTCGAATCGATGAAGAGGTACACCAAACCTTGAATTCACTATTTTCCTCTTCCATGAGAATTTATGAAAATTCTCCTAGGACAAGTGTTGATCTTGACACTAGTTCGGCAATTTTTGTTGTCCCTCTCGCTAGTCACCCTCCTGAGTTTTATACTGAGCAAGATTGGGAGGCAGATGACTTGCTCGTAGAGTAATGTACATGCGCCTTACTAGTCCTTCTTTTTCTTTTTCTTTTTTGAATTTATGTGTCATGTATTCCCCATATTGTTTGATGTTTTCTTACTCTTTGTGACATTCTTCTATATGTATCTACCTTCTTTTGTGTGTGGTGCATGACTTTTCACTTTTTGATTTTCCTTTTTTTATTTTTCCTTTCATTTGGGGATGATGCAAGGCATTGAGACCGCAATGTCTCCTTTATGTTGACCTAAATGAACCTCTTTTCCTTTTTGTTTCCTTTTTATCTTTCATTTGGGGATGATGCAAGGCATTGAGACCATAGTGTCTCCTTCATCTTGACCCAAATGATGCTCTTTTCCCTTTTATTTTTCATTTCATTTGAGGATGATACAAGGCATTGAGATTGCAATGTCTCCTTCATGTTGACTCAAATGCAAGGCTCTTTTTCATTTGTCTTTTCCTTTTTCTTTTTATTGTCATTTTGGGGATGATCCAAAGTGTCGATACATCCTATGTCTCTTTCATGTTGACACAAATTGACTCTCCTTTTTCATTTGTTTTCACTCTCTTTGTGTCCTTCTTCTAGTTCTATGTATTTTGAGGAATGATGATAGTTTTATACTCTCTAAACAAACATGGTAGAAACACAAATACTGACCCCAAATTCATAGATCCCTTATGTGTTTGGTGTTTTTTATTTTGGGTCCAACCCCCTTCTTCCTTTGCTTTCTTTCTTTTCACATGAGGTGGCCTGTCTTGGACACCTATCACTAGACATTGGGATTTTCAAGTAGGCTCTCATGTCCCTTTTGTATTTTTCCTTTCTCTAATTTAAAGCAATTTCTCACAATACAGTGTGTAGCAATCCCTTTAAAGTGGGGGCATACATTAGCACTATTTTATTTTCTACACTTGCATTTTCTTTTTCTTTGTCTATGCTTTCTAGTGCGGCCTTGTCACTTCACATGATGTGTTTCTCACTTTGTGGATGACATTGGGTGTAATGTCCTTCATAAGTGTGACTTATCTTAGCATATTACATTCCTCTTAGTGGTCTTATGTGATACACTACATTCCATAAGTTGTGAATAGAATGATTGGTCCTCTCTTGGAAACATTAAACACAATTTTCCCTAAGTCAAAGACCTCATATGAACTAAACAAGACTCCTTGGAACACTTTCATTTTTCATTTTTGTATTTTGCATTTTTGCATTTTGCATTTTACACTTTTGCATTGTCCATACATGGCCACCTTGCATAACACAACTTGTATGCCTGTGGTGCCACCTTGCACTTGTTCGTGGGTTCTTAGCATTCAAGGCTTTGCTTGTCTCATGAACCACACCCTTGTATTTTGTGGTGCCTTATCAAATTCATCAAGAGTTATAACTTTGGTATGGTTGAGCAGGAAGCCCAACTAGTGGCACAACTTTCCCTATAGCCACCTTTTTGTGTGTGAGTGCAGACCAACCGTGTGTATGTATCTCACCACCTTTTGGCATTCTCACCCGGCAGACAACCGAAAGTCTTGTCGACCCAGAGTGAATACATCCTTTTCTCTCAGACAAACAACCTAGATCTAATCCACAACTAGTTGGTCAAATGATTGAAGCTTGATTTGACCTTTCCACATCACTCCTTGTGTGATCTATTGTACTTATGTTTAGTTTTCCATGGGATCTTGATCTTAGGGACTTGATCATCCCTCTTTATCATAAGTCATCTCACCTTACTAGAATGATTACATTAGATCTCGCTCGACATGCATGATTCGGCTACTTTAGTGTGAGTTTGAATTTAGTTCATACTCTCACTAAAGTGGGGGCTAAATGTGTCACCAAAAAGTGTAGCCTTTGGCACTTTTTCACTCATTTTGGCCTTTTCTATTGGATTTTGGTCTTGTTTTACCTTGATTCAATCTTGTAAGCTTGCAATTCAACAATAACCTAATGGTGTTTTACTAAGGTGTTGTGAAGTGTTGTAACACATTTCCTTACTTCTCTAAGACCCTTTCAACACAATTCACCTAAACAACACCCTCTTATGTATCTTTTTAAGCCTTATGACAAAGTGTTGTAAAGTGTTGTAATGCATTTTCACACTTATCTAGGCTTATCACCCCTAAATTAACCCTTTTCGTATGCTAATGTGTCCCCTTAATGTACTTTTAGTCCTGACTTAAGTGTGTTTCAAGAGGCAAAGCTGATAAACTCCATTAAACATTATTTAATTCCCGACCACCACTTGAAATTGCCCAAGTGGACTAGGTCGCCACCTTGGCTGACCTAGTCCCTTTTGGTATAAATTTCAAAATTAAAACAAAATCTAATAGGAATATTGCCTCCTAAACCCTAGTGTCATCCTATCATGTTGCATTGCGGGAAAATTAGGGTTTTACATGTAAAAATATAGGTTTTCACCTTCATTTTTCTCTCTCCCAAGCTCATTTTTACATCTCTTCACAACCACTCTAACACTCTTATCTTCACAAGCAAGTAATCAAGCATAAGGGTTTCACAAGAAACCTCCATTGGAGCTGCTCTTGCATGTTGCAGACCATCAACAACAAAGATTTGGTAAGTTTTTCCATTAAGTTCATCATTCAATCTTAATTTCCTTTGATTTGTTCTCATTTGGGTTTAGTTACCATCAAAGGGGTTTGACTTAGGCAAACCCCTATTTCCTAATGCCAACATTCTCTTGGTTTTGCATGTATTTGCAGTTTTGTATGTAGATTTGGTGAAGTAAAAAGTGTTGGAGAAAGTAAAAACATTCCACTCAAGTCACATCAAAGCATCAAACCCTAGAAGGAACAAGAAGACAAGTTGCAGGTCACTTTTGGGAGTTTCATACACGAATTGTTGCAGAAGAAGAAAGTACCAACTGCAACCCATAGGATCAAACCCTTAATCCTCAAAAAGTGTCAAGAGGACTAGGTCACCCCTATTGGCGACCTTGTCCCTGTGCTAAGCCTGAAAAAGGGTTTTTGTATTTTTGGGTACCCTTTTCCCCGAACCCTAGTTTGACAAAACTTCCTAACAAGTGGACTAGGTCATCCAACTTGGCGTAAGTGTCCTTTTGCAGATTTCAGAATTTTTCCAAAAGATTTTAGGGCCTTTCACTTGCAAGTCTTCATTTCCAGGTACACACCCTTTGTCATTCTCTATTAATTTCCAGATTGCATACATTTAGGTCATTTTAGAGTAGTTTGCATTAGTTTAGATTTGCTTTATTCACATTTCATTCATTAGATTAATATCATTTTACTTTCAGTTTTTAGCCACACAATACACACACATATCACAACCTTCATCAATCAACCCTCCCTTTTGAATGCAACTGCCAAAAATTCCTATAAGCACCAAGTGGTAAGAGTACCATTCTTACACACCAAGAGTTCCTAGGGTGAAAAACCCTAAGGGCCTAGTAGAGGGGATCCTCTTGCCCTAGGTCTATTGTTATATTTTTGGTGGTTCAAATACAAATTGAGCTAGGAAGGTGGGTGAATTATATGATGTCCACTTGAAGTACTAGGTGATGAATACTTTGGCCAAAGTAGTGTAAGTTTCCACTATTTACACTGTTAGTCATTGTGATCCAAGTTTACATACTAGGTAGGGAATTTCATATGTGTAGGTTGTAGCCACTGTGTGATAGATCTAGATATGTAGGAAACAATACCAATCTTAGATAAGTTCATTAATATTATGATTTTACCAAACCAATCTCTTTTTCAAAGGGTAGGGTCATCTATCAAGTTTCGTGAATGTGTGGGGGACCGTAGTTAGTCCAAGGTTTGCAGAAAAACACTTGAGTGATGCTTCTCCTCATTGGTAGGTGACCAAGATTTGATGGAGGATACTTGGACCATTCGTACATCTATTTCCAGTAAGAACATTGGAGCATTGTATGTGTATTTTGTATCCATTTCTATGGAGATATTGTAAAAAGATAAATGTTATCATGTTATCATGGATTATGTAATCAATACATTTGGAAGTTGTAATACTTTGATTTAATGAACAATGGGAAAGTTTGGAAAGATATTTATTTCAAAATGTGCATGCTATATTTATATTTGAAAAGAAAAAATGTATTGCTCATAATGGTTAGATGCTTGTGCAATTTACTTGAGGTTAAAATATAGGAAATTTACTATGTAGAACTATGGTCATGTTACAAGATCTGAAAATGTTTTCATCAACCACCAAGCAAACTACTATACAAGAGCATCTTGATACCATTATTACTATTTATCATGTTCTACATCACATAGGTTTTTGAAGACACTAATGCTTAATGCCAGCACAAAATTTTCTTAAGACATGTAGCAATCTCCACCACCCAATTATCCTTAACAGTTATTATGTTTGTTGTCCTCTTTTCATCCAATTTTTTAATGTTTTTGAGGGATGTAAATGTGTTGGTTTTATAAGTGTTGACACCCGTATTTTTCTATGAAATTTGTTAATAGTTTTTCCTGAAAATCTCCATGCAGTTGTATGTAGACAAGGATTTACATTATAGAAAATTATTATTTTTTTGATGATACACAGTTTTTTTGTTTTGTGTAGGTTCTATGTGAATAGGATCCTATATAATGTAATAGTAGTCCAAATGCTGCCAACAAAAACTCTGCTATGTTAAGATTATTATTGTATTGGTCATAATTTTTTAAGCTTTGTATTTGGTCTATACTTCTGATCAAATAAATGTTATAATATAATGCAAGTTTACTGTGTAAATTTCTTTTGTAAGCTCCTTGAAACATTGTAATGTCTATTTAAAGTTTTCTATGTGTATCTCTATTTTCTATTTTACATGTTATAAAACCCACTCTATTTGATGAAATTTTTGTTTTAGAAGTTTTGTAGCACAAGTGGATTCTCATCCTAAAACAAACAAGTGGTATCAGAGCATCAGGAAGTTAGAAATTTTGTGTGTTTTTAAGAGCAGCCAATAAATTTAGTTGGGTTTATTCTCAACTGAGAAGTGAAAATTTTGTGAGGATTTTGAGAGAATTGCAATTTGAAAAATAAATATGGTATCCAATGGTTCAAGTTTAACCTAGCCTCAAATGTTTGTGTTTAAAGGAGAAATTTATGATTTTTGAAGTATAAAATTCAAAAACTTATTCATATCCCACGATTTAGGGGAGTTAGTAGAACATGGATTTATAGAGCTTGCAGATTCTCAAGCTCTTGCAGCCTTAACTCAGGAACAAAGAGATCAATTGAAAGAAAATGAGAAGAAAGACTCAAGATCCTTGTTTATTATTCAATAGGTTGTACATGAGTCAATTTTCCCAAGAATTGTTGCAACTACAAAAATCCAAACAAACCTGAGATTTTTTGTAAAATTCCTATCACAGAACAAACAAAGTGAAAAATAAAACTCCAAGTGCTCAAAAGAGACTTTGAAAAATTAGTTATGAAATATTATGAACCTATACAAGATTTTCTCACTCGTGTTATGAGTTTATTCAATCAAATTAGGTCTTGTGGAAAAAATCTGGCTGATCAAAAAATCATGGAAAAAAGTTGAGATGTCTCCCTCTTAGATTTGATCCTATTATAGTAGTTATTGAAGAGTCAAAAGACTTAAGTCTTCTCTTTGTAAATGAGCTTATGGGGTCTCTTCAAACCCATGAGAAAAGTCTGAACAGGTATGCTGAAAAATCAATTGAATATGCCTTCCAAACCAAGATAATTATCTCAAAGAAAAAGGAAAAAGGGTCAAAAGAGACATCTCATAGGAATACAGGTAAGTTTAGAGGAAGAAGAAGAAATAAATAATTTCAACAGAGGCACTAGTACAAGGAAAAGTAGAAATTATTTTGGAGGAAGAAACTCAAGTGATGGTCAAAAAAATCCAAGTTAGGACGAATCGCTTACACAATGCCACTATTGCAAAAATCTTGGGCACTATGAATGAGACAACTACAACAAGAATAAACATTGTGCAAAAAAATTTGAAAAAAAAAGAACAGTTAGATACTAACATGTTTCTTGCTTGCAATGCCACAAAGGAAGACTCAAAAAATGTATGGTTTTTGGATAGTGGTTGTAGTAGCCACATGACAAGAAATAAAAATACTTTTGTAAAAATGGATGATTATTTTAAAACACATGTGAGACTTGGTGTTGATAAAGAATTTGAAGTTATAGGTAAGGGAACTATTGCAATCAAATACAAATAGGGTTGCAAAAGGTATATATGTGATGTTTTTATGTTCTTCGATTAGCACATAACTTGTTTAGCATAGGACAAGTGTCTACCCTAAAAATTATCCTACAACCAAATACACCCAACATCAACTTATAATTTACAGACATTTTTGCAACAAGAAATTTCACTACGAAAGACAAGTGTTCCTTGTAGGAGGTGACCAATCCAAATTTAAGGAAAAAAGAATAGAATCAATGGTTGGTTCTATCACAATCATACTTCTTTGTTCATCTTAACTCAGGCATTGGAAGTTGTGTATTATAATGTTAGTTCATTTTTTCTTCACAAGTCAAACAACACATCACACCTAGCAATTAAGTTGATAAATTGAAGTAGAAGATAGCATTATGGATTCAGACACGGCCAAACAACAGAGAATAAGAAAGCTAATTCAAAAAAGGATTTAAATAAAGCAATCCAATCCCATGAACAAAGGAGTTTAGAGAAGATTTGATGTCGTTGAAGTTGTAGTAGATTCATTTCGTGGTAGCAAAATTGTTGATTATGCATGTTGTTTTTGCAGTCAATAGTAAAAATAAAATGGTCTTTGCAGTCAAAGCTAAATAATTCTTCTTTTATGAATCTCAGTTGTCTCACATAGATTTTCCATGTGGAGAACCGAATGAGGCATAGCATTTTTATTTATTATATTTATATGATTTAGCCATGGCATATTTATATGGAAAGAGGTAATGAGTTTTAGATGATTTAGTGTATACAAGAGGCCTAGGGATAATGAATGGGGAAGTGAACTTGTAGATTTTTAAAAGGTTAAATATTTAATTAAAAGCATCAAGTTTCCACGGTTCATGAAAATCAAGTGTCAATTTCTGGATTGAAACTGTGTTATTTTTTTACATCAATGTTTCAGATCATACTCCATGATCCATCATCAGGATGATCTGCAAGCAATAAAGAGAGGTATTGAAAAATTGATATATTAAATTGAATATTATTTCATTAAAGGCTTTGGAGGGAATTTCATCTTTTCTCAAACATAAGGAGATTAAGTGGCAACCATCACATTATGGATGGTTTAAATTCAATTTTGACAACACCTCTAGAAGAAATCTTGGAATCTCAGGTGTTGGATGCCTATTTAGTGACTAGAGTGGGAAGGTTAAATTTATAGAGCTTCTAGATGTCTAGCGAAAGGAACTACTAATGAGGAAAAACTACATGCACTTATCCTTGGTCTTCAATTGTGCTAGAAACTCAACCTTTGAAAAGTTGAGATTGAAGGGGATTCAACCCTTGTGATTAATGAAATAAGGAAAAATTATTTACAAGGCTGGAAACACAATACCTTGTTAGATGTTTCTAAATATTTTATGTTAAAATTAGAAGAATATATTGTTAATCATGTTTATCGAGAGGCCAATATGGAGGTGGATTCTCTTTCCAACCTGGAAACCAATGACCTAATGAAGTGGTTGATGTAGCACCATTACATCAAGACTTGGATAGGTATTCTCTAGCAGACATGAGTTAATAGGTACAGTACCAGTCATTTCTTGATTGTTTTTGAGTTAATGCCATCCAATGGAGTGATGGGCTTGAGGAAAATGCATTCATTTTACATCACCCTCATCCTTCCCTGCACGTGTGAAATGGAATAGGTCGAGTTTATATTATCGAAGAAGGTTTTTTTTTGTCATCCTTTCTTTAGTGATTTAGATTTTCCAAGTTTCTTGTTATGGACTCCCTAATCCATCTTGTAAGCTCCTAGTGCCAAACGGATTTTTAGGGGTTATTTGAAAAAAAGGTTAAGTTTTATTTTCAAAACACGCCATGGCTTAATCCTCTTAGCCATCCAATGGATTTTAGAGGGTGATTTCATGAAGGTGAACTGCAATTACAAGGTTAATATAAATATTTCCTCCATTTTTTTGGCCTCACTATTGGACCTTAGTGAGTTGAAAGACACAATGAAATCCCTTTCTCAAGCTCCAATTAAGAAACAATTCTTAGGAAATTTGGACAAGGTGATGGGGGTGGCTTATTATGGTTTTCATGTCTCTTTATCTTTGTATTTTCAAAGAATCTAGAGCGTAGAGAATTTATGGAATGGTCCCCCTTTCTCTCAACTTGCAAGTCATCCTCTATGACCCATCACCACTAGAAAGTTGTGAAAGGAACATCATTTATGAAGAAAATTTTGGGATTAGAGACCTCAGATGAAATTGAATGGCTATTTTAGTTCATCAATTAGAATCTAGATGGGTGGCGTGCACTTGTATATGGGTGATAAATCATAATTGTCTTTTTCAGAGTCTATAATCACATTTTATCTTTAGAATGTATGGTTTGTACATGGCTCCACATTTTTGTCTTCTCTTGGATATATGCCTAGAGTGTAAATGTTTGTTAAGAGATTCTATAGGCAATGTGTCTGCAATATTTTGTCAACTCTCATATTTTAGGACTAAAATGGGTAAGTCCCAAAAAAAATTGTATTTTTATTTTTTATCAAAATATATGGGAGGTTGTAGTTTATCTATCAAAAAAAGTGAATATTTTGATAAATTATGTTCTTTAAATAATATATTTAGGGTTTTTTCAATGAATAGAAGTAGGGAATCTTATATTAGTGTGTCCTAATTGTGGGATGGGACAAAATATGAGCCAAAACTATCAAAACCTGTAACACTTTTGAATAAAAATATACCTTCAAATGAAGGCGGGTACCTTTGAATGAAGGGTAATTTTATGAATAGAATTTGGGGGATCCCCACAATAGTGTGTCCTAGTTATGAGACAAGATGAAAAATGAACCCAAGATGTCAAAATTTTTGAAACACCTTTGAATGAAAGTGGAACCACTTAAAATGGTGGTTATGATTAAGTGCTCACACACCCACTTTCAAGGTTTCCACTCAAGGATAACCCTAGAGATCTCAATGCAAAAGAGAAAGAGATCTTTCAATAGGGTTGTCCTAGTAGTTGAATATGATATAATGAGAGGTTCACCACCAATTTTAGACTTGGAAAATATAATGAAATGTAAGATGAAATTCCAAACCCTAATTGAATGTAAACTAACACTAAATGACCTAGAAAAGTGAACAAAACAACACAAAAATTTGTAAAAAAGAATGTGTGCACCTGGGAATCCAGAGAAAGTTGAATGGAGGTCTGAATCAATGGAAAAATTTATTTACTGTTGATTGGGACTCATTCACCAAGATGGGTGAATCAATCCAGTTTCTAGAAAAATGTGCAAGAACAGAAATCTACCAAAAGGGTATCTAAATCTGCAAAATCCTTAAAATGATTAGAACTAGGACTCATTCGCCAGAAGTGGCGAATCAGGTCAATTGGGATTTTATGTAGATTCAAATGTTGATCATGCTCTTCTATTTCTTTTCTATCCTTCTTGATTGGTTTATGGATCAAAATCTATAATTTACAACCTGTAGGTCTTCTCTAATATTTTCCAAGGCTTGATGACAACTTTGACAACTTTTGACGATTTGCAAATTTTCTCCAATCCTTCTCCTTAGTAAATATGCAACCTAGACCTGCAAATCACACACAAAGGAGAGGGGGAAATGGTGTTGGGTTAGTGGATAGGGGTTTTCCTTGGTCAAACCCCATTTTGGAAATCAATCCTTGAAATGAAATCAAATATGAATGGAGAATGATGAATGAACAAAAGACAATGTTGTAACTCACCAAACCCTACTAATAAGATGTTGCAAATATGCTTGAGATGGCTACAATGGATTTGGTTCTTGACTCTTTCTTGATTGATGTTGATCTTGAATGAAACGCTTGCTTGAATCCTAAACCCTACATCATAATTTTTAGCACAATAACAAACATGACATATGAATCCTTTACATGGGTATGTGCAGGATCATGATGGGCCAAAAAGTGGCGATATGTAAGTGATATGATGGCCCATATGGCTGACAACTTTTTATACCCAAAATTGATTAAACGAAAAGGGTTTTTAAAGGAGATTCTCAACTTTCCACAAATATAAATTATGCTTTACTTTGAATTTACTAAATAATTATTATTCATTTTCTATTTGAATTACGACTAAAGTCCTGATTGATAGGTTGATTGAAAAACATCTATAGATTTCAAACGGTATCACATTTTTTGAATCGGAAACATGCATCACATTCTATGCTTCACATACTATAGGATTAAAAATATAAAATTGAATTTCATGAAGTTTTGACGAAGTTAAGGTGGTCAGACATACGTGTTTTTATATTTTTTAAAAGTTGTAATAAAAAACTCATAATTAAGGGTGATCCCACAAAGCTGGTTTACAATTTCTAGGAGATTCTAATTTTTTTTGCAATCACATATTTTTAGAAAATATAATGATTTAGCCTTAAAAAAATCATTTTAAGGGTTCCAATTGAAGAGAGTTTGATCAAACCCCCTTGGATAGAACCCCGCTAGTTTTAAACCATACCTACAATGGAGTCTCCTTTACACCTATCAAAATGTTGATAAAAAATCACTTTTGATTTACCTTTTGGGGGATCAAATGAATTCATTTAAAATCTATTTCAAATGATCATGGTATTCCTCAGAATGATCTATCCAACGAATATAATTTTAATATGTTTTGGTTTTATTATGTATTTGTTTTTTTAGTTTTATTAAACATAGTTTTTTCATCAAAAATCAAGCTCTATGTTTTGCACATGTGGAAAAATTGCATATTATCAAAATAGAATTTTGAAAAATATGTTCAGGTTGGGTATTGATGTTCTTGATCCATTTAAAAAAAAATTGAATTTCGATACATACAGAAAAAATTATGTTGTATACGGTCCACTTATATTTCAATTGTAATTAGTTTCAATTCGAAACTTGATTAAGGAAAAAATATTTAATAAAACACTATGAAACCAAATGAAAGTGCTATATATTATAGTTAAAAATTTAAATTTGAAAAAATTAGAATTTTATCCTTCATACAAAAAAAAATTGTGTTGTATACGGTGAGCGTCACTCCTTAAAAATGTTGGTTTTTAAAAAAAGCTAGTTTTTGAAGGAGATGGAAAAATAAGTGCAATCTGATTCCCAAAATTTTGAAAAAAATATATTTAGAATCCATAGAAAAAATGTTACAAATCACTAGTTTGAATAATCTTCAAATTCCTCACTTTTTAGCCGCTATAGGAGCTCGAAAGTGAAGATTTAGTTTTAAAAAATGAGTTCAGTGTCCAATTTGCCCAAAAATTGTAAACCAGTATTGTGGGATCACCCTTAATTATTTCCTTGGAAAAAAATTACAAAAAAAATGCATCACATCGGGACATGAGTCCTCTACTTATATCTAAAATCTTATAAAAAAATATTATCATTTAATTGTGGTTAGGGTGGTCATACAGACACCTACTTCTTATGTTTTCCCTGAAATTCAAGTACTATTGCATTGAAATTTCAAATTTTCACCAAATAGTTTTTTTTTTTTTTTAAAAACCTAGTAGTTTAGAAACTAAATTCAATTTGCTACAGATTCTATTCTTACATATTTTTGAAATAATATAGATAACTTATTCAAATTTTTATGTCAAGTTTCCTAACTCTGATTTTCTGAATTTTCATCACCACTTAAGGGCCTATTTTTTCCATGATGATCCTACACATACCCACGTGATGACTAATTCTTGAAGAATGCTCTAAATTTCTTGATAAACTACCCTTGAATGTTCTTGTGAATGCTCTTGTCAATGTTAGGTGTCTTGATTGCTTGATAGGATGAAATGAGTGAAACAACCTTGTATTTATACTTAATTATGCAAGAATTCCCAAAATTACAACACTACAAGCCGACATCAGATGTAGGAGAATAAAATATCGCAAGAAATTTGAATTAAATTTGATTTTGGGCCACATGGGACACATTTTCATAAGGTGATGAATGAGTCCCATCAGACATAATGAATGGGACCAAAAACCAAAATTGCTTAGAAATGTGTGAAAACCGGTTCAAGGCCAAAAGATCTAGGTGGGACCCATTTTCCCAAGGTGGCGAATGAGTCCCAAGTCCCTAAATCTAGGCCACACAAGCCAAAAACACCTGAATTATGATTTTTTAATGATTGGTGTTGGGATTATCCTTGAAAAATATGCAATAAATGAGGCTTTTGGATGAAAAATAGGGCCAATTAAAGCATAAGAAAGCCAAATTATTAATTACAAGCCTAGAGAAGTGTGAAAGTGTATTAAAACACTTCACAACACTCCAAATAAGGCTATATTAAGGTTGATTTTGATTAAAAATAGGTTTATTATGTTTAATTATTTGATAAAACCATAGAAAAGTGTGAAAGTGTGTTACAATATACTTTACAACACTTTAGCAAGGTACCATTAAAATCCATTAGTTTACAAGGGCCCAAGACCTAATATGAATGTGTCAATCACATTACAACATTAAATCAAGGCAACATTAAGCCTAAGTCACAAGGAGAGCCCAAACAAGCCAAGAAAAGTAGAAGGGATACTTTTTATGTGACTCCATTTAGCCCCCACTTTAGTGATAGGATGAACCTACTTCAAAATCGCACTAAAGTAGACAAACATACACATCAAGAGGGGTCCAAATGTACCAATTCCAATAAGATGGGATAATGATCAAGAGGGGTGATCAAGCCCCCAAGATCAAGATCACATGGCAAACCAACATAGGCACAAAAGAACACACATGAAAATGAAAAGAGCAACAACAAAGCACAAGCATGCACTATCAAGGATGAAAGAGAGTAAAGATAAAAGAGAGAATCGGATCAAGCTTCGATTGTTTTTCCATCACGATGTGGATCAGATCTAGGCTATATGACTGAAAAAAAATGCATACTCACTCTGAGACAACGAAAATCGTGGTTTCCATTGGGTGAGAAGTCCAAGAAGGTGAGAAACATACACTCATGGCTAGTATGCACTCACACACATGCAAGTGGCTATGGGTAAATTCATGCCTTGGTCAGGCTTCCCACTCAAACCATACCAAAGTTATACCCCCTAATAACTTTAATAAGGCACCACATAAAAATGATTTTTGAGCTTAATGAGGTGAGAAAAACTTTGTATGCCTGAACCTCATGAACAAAAAAGATGGTTTCACAGGTATGCAAGTTGTGTTATGCAAGGTGGCCATAAATGTAAATGAAAAATAGGGAGATGTTAAAAGGATTTTTGCTTAGTTCATGTGAGGTCTTTAACTTAGGGAAAATTGTGCCTAATGTCTCCAAGAGAGGACCAGTCAAAGAATAGAAAATTCACAACTTAGGGGATGCAGTATGTCACATCAAGCCACTTAGAGGAATGTAATATGCTAAGAGAGATCATGCTCTTGAAGGACATCACACCCAATCTCATCCAAAAAATGATAAATGCATTGTATGAAGTAAAAACATTGTACCATGAACCATGAAAAATAAAAATTCAAAAGAATAATGCCAATGTATGTCCCCACTTTAAATAAATTTCTAAACACCATATTGTGAGCAATTACTTTAAAGTATCAAATGATGTAAATGCAAAAAAATAAGACATGAGAGCCAACTTGGAAAGACCTATGCCAAGTCATACGTTTCCAAGTGAAGCTACGTCATGTGAGAGAAAAATAAAAGAGAGGGGTTTCCCCCAAAATGAAAACACCAAACACATAAGGGGTCTATGGATTTGGGGTCAATGTGTTCTTGCTACAATGTTTTTAGAGATCTTGAAACTGTCATCATCCCCCAAATACACATAGAATTGGAAGAATGACACAAAGAGAGTGAAAACAAAGAAAAGGCATTTTGGATCAATATGGAAGAGACATGAATTTCTTGATGCCTTGTGTTATCCCCAAAAGTAAAACTCAAGACAAAGAAAAGGTAAAAGACCAAAAGTAAAGGAAAATCTTTTGGGCCAACATGGAAGAGACATAAATGTCTCAACGCCTTGTGTCATCCCAAAAAGGAAAACACAAGAAAAATAAAACATAAAAGGTGAAAAGATGCATGACATAAAGAAGAATGAAGGTACAAGTAGAGGAATGTCACAAAGAGAGAGAGAGAGAGAGAACATGAAACAAAACGTCACGGGGATAACATCACGCACATGCAATCACACAAAATAAAATAAAAAAGAAAGAATGTAAAAGGCTAGTAAGGTGCATGAGAGTAAACCTATTAGTAGGTCATCCACATCCAAATCATGTTCCTTATATACTGAAGGCGGACAATTAGCCAAAGGAAGAAGAGGAAGTGCTAAACTAGGAGAAGCACCAAGTTCAACACTCTTTGTAGGAAATTTTTCATCTAAGCTCATGGAAGAGGAAAACAATGTATTCAATTTGTTGTGCACCTCTTCATCAATTTTAGCAACTTCCTCATTGTCATCAAAGTTAATCACAACAGGAAGTCGGAGGATAATATCCATGGAAGAGTTCAACTCTTGTTGTGGTTGTTGTATTGGATTGTTTTATTTCGGGGCAAGAGTAGAGTCATCATGCATTACTTCAATCAAGTTTGGATCTTGATTTTCTTTGTTTAATTCTTCACGTAACCTATAAGCAAGGGCATGATGTCTACACCTAGGCTCTCTAGCGCCTCTTTTTCTTTTAGTTTTGTTTTCAAGTTGTGTTTGTATAGGAGTGGGTTGATCAACTATAGGTTTATTTTCTTCCCTAAGGGGAGGAACAAAAGGAACCACCGGAGGTTGTTCAACCACTTTCTCTTTGACCTTGTAAACTTGTTTTATTTTGGGAGGTGTGACAAGGTTGTTTTCATTATCTCTTGGTCTTTTCTAAGATGTAGGTGAAGGTTATGTCTTAGGTTGGTCTTGGTTGTTTGTGATTTCTTTAGGTTCAAGGATGGTAGGCTCAGAGGTGGATGGGGACATGTTTCAGAGAGATAGTTTGGCTATTTTCTTTTCTTTGAGTTTTTGATAAGATGAGAAAAAGAAGTCTTCTCGGGGTTTTATAGGTTCCATGGGCTCTGGCCAAAAGAAATCTAAGGAGAAATTTCCTTTGGAGGACAAAGGGTTAAAGCCACTATGGTGGAAAGTGAATACTTCATTGTCAAAGGGAAAATTTAAGGATTTATGCATTTATGCACAACTAAAGGGACAAATTTCATGGAGCGAAGCCATGGATGGCCTAGCTTCACATGAAAATGGTCTAACTATGAGATGATGGAGAATGAGACATCTAATATTTTTGGTCCTATTTACAATGGTAAGGTGATTGATCTCATCGTAGGGCTTGCAAAACCATTGTGTGTCTTGATCCATGCTTTTGGTTTATTATATATGTCTTGATAGAGCTCATGAAAAATTAGAAACTCCTCGGTGATCATGTTCTCTCCACAAACGAGATCTATTAATATCCCATTAGTGGGCTTGTCATAGATACGGTCGGCTATGTAAAGAGGACCATCGGGTGCATGTTTTAGTATATCCTTAGAGGAGAAAGAAATGTCAAGAGGATTCTTAGTTTGGTCCTTATGAGAAATGATGTCTATCACTCCTACCATCTCATTTGTAGGATCATTATCGATAGAATCATGTTGAATAGAGTCCTTATTATCATCATTTGTGTCAACATTAATCACATCATTCTTTGTAGTTTCACTAGTTTTGACAAATGAAATGTTATCTTTTAGCATTGGGTTGTGTGAACCCCAATCCTTTAGACCTGCATAAACACAACAAACAAACACATAATTAGATCAATATGAAAGTTAAGACAAGGATTCCCCATGAAATCCATTTTCAATGCTTGAATAGGAAAGAAAATGAAGAAATGAACAAAGATATTAATGAAATCCTATTCTAAGATGCAAACTCTTGATCCCATGGGGGAGTTGGTGCCAATTATGTGTAGAAATTGGCCCTTTCCCAACTCCTATGCAAGCTTTGATGAATATTTGTAGATTATTGAAGCTCCTTGATGAAAATTTGGCATAATCTTGCTATGAAACCATGAAAATGATGAAAAACTTGATATGTAATGGATAAGTTGTTGATGAAATCAAGTATAGTATACTTGCTTGACTTGTGGATGATAAAATGAGAGGAAGAGTCTCTCATTTATAGATTTTCAAATTGGAAGAAGAGTGAAATTGAGCAATGTGGAATCATTCAACATCCAATGGCCAAGTGCCACTTGTCAAGATGTGAATGGAGGAAGGTTGTGCACATTTTGATCAATATGTTTGATAAATGCTATAGATTCAAAATTGAAATTTGAATCTCACATGTTGGAGGGAGAAGGAAATGGAGTTAATGTCACTTGGCTCAAGGCTAAGGACATGTAAGAGGCATTAAATGCCTTGTTGGAAGGACCAAGCCCATTTGAATTTGAATTCAAATTTGAGGGAATATTCCTCTTTTATGCCATGTGAGGGAAAATAGATGAATTAATAAATCAATTAAATTGATTTATTGGTGCAACTTGCAAAATCTAGAGGATTTTACTGATTGAGATTAAATTAATCAAGATTTGATCAATTTAATGAGAGATTAGGTGATTTGACAATTTTGACTTAGATTTTAGGATTTATTTAAATCAAGATTGGGAGGAAATGATTTAGACTTTAATTAAATAAAGATTTTTATTTATTTAACTAAAGGGGGATGATGTTACATTAAATTAAATAAGGTTTAATTTATTCAATTTAATAAGAGGACTTTAGAGATTAATTAAAAATGAATTATTTAATTAAGAGAGGGACTATAGGATTAATTAAACAAAATGATTTATTTAATTAATAGAGGAGAATGATTTAATCAGATAATGATTTATTCAATTAAGGGATGAAAGGTGATGACAAGCTAAGAAGGTGATTTAGGATGAAACGATATTAGTAATCAAGATCAAGTGTGTCAGATCGAATTGTATATTTTCCATGTCTATAGGTTGGTGAAGATTTGCAAGTTTAGGTTAGGAGGGGCAACAGACTTATTTCCTTGATCACTAACACCTCCAATAGAAAGAGGACTGAAATCAATGAGGTCTTGGACAAGATATTTAAGATGCTTACAATGTTTTGTGTCATGTCCATTTTATCGATGATAGTGGCAATAAGCATTTGATCTAAAGCTCGGGGGTAAAGGTTTATTAGGATTAGGTGTTTTGAATGGAGGCAAGGTAATAATTTGTTGGTCTAGAAGTTGGGACACTACTGTATTTTACTAAAAATTTCGATGAATGTTTGGTGACATATCGACAAAATATTGTCAACTTACCAATGCAACACTAATTTCAATTTCGTCGTTGCATTTTTGTTGCTTTAACGACTCATATTTTTACATCAAGACCACGACCCAACATCATCGGTCAACGCCACGAAGAATGTTGGCAATGTCCGTCACAAAATCAACGTAACTTCATTCATTTTCTAATGAACGTTAGAGCAAACCATCATTGCCATTATGATGAAAATTGCGTTGCATGTACAGAAACCTCATCACAAATTTTTGTGAGTTGATCGGGCTGTGTTCGTCGAAATTATGACGAAACCCTGTTTATTTTCCAACGAACGTTGGAGAAAACCATCGTTTCCATTACAATGAAAACTATGTCGCATGTACAGCAACCTCATCAAAAAATTTTGTGGTTCGTCGGGCTATGTTCATCTAAATTGCAACGAAACCCTACAGTTTTTTTTTTAAATCATTCAAACATCTCCCCTCCCTAACATGGTTATATGTATGGGTTTTGTTCTAAATGATGTAAATGTCTATTTAAGACTTGGGGAAGGCGAGCAAATGGTGATCTATTGTAATCTTGAAGAATATTTAATAAAAGTAGTACCTTGTTTCTGCAATTTTTGTGTTTTTTCTTTTTGTATTTAGGCTTGTACAATAGTTGCAGACTTAATTCTTCATAGTCTTTGGTGTGGTAACAAATTATCTTGGTTTAGTAAAGAAGCACATTTTAGTTGGCACCCAAAATTGGATTGTTAAGGTCAGCCCCCAAAAAAGTATTATTATTATTTTTATTAGATAAGTGCTACCAAAGGGGGTAGCTCCCTTTTACATTAGGAATGCCACTACTACTTGTCAAACTGAGATAAACCTATACATTGTCACCAGATTGTTTCCTATTTCCATGATCCTAGCCAGGCTTGCATCAGAGAGCCAACCGTCATCTGCCCTCAAGAGCCTTGATGTTGGCTCCAGATTATTGTTGATAACACCAATGCATATTACCTCCCATGCAGTATCCATTTGGGCCTGTTTCACCTCTCTGTGCTGGATCTTGGTTAGTACCTCACCCACACCTTAGTCCTCATCTAGCTCTACCTTTTCATCCTTTGGTTCGTAGTTTGTGTAATCAAAGAATACTCATAGTGAGATCACCAAACCATCCTCCCTTAGTGCAAGAATCATGTTAGCCACTGGACTAGCATTCACCGAGGATATGAACCCATTTATCAGCTCCATTATTTTTCCTTCGAGCCTGCAATATCCATTATCAACCCGCAGATCACCTCATAGACCTGCCTGTCACACTTATGTGCCCTACTACCTAGGTTGCTTCCTTTGAGCATGCATATAGCATTTAGAACCTGAGGCATGTTACAAATGAACAACCTTTGACATTTCTACATGGTTGATTCCACTCTACACATGCAACTCAGCCCAAACCGATGCCCCATTTCTTCCTCTTCTCCAACCTGACCTTCTCATCTAATCCTTGCATTCTTGGCACCATTATATAATCCTTCTTCCTCTCCCTCAAGCTCGGCTCTTATTGACACTCCTCTGATCCCAACCATCCTCTATTGCTTTATTTATCCTTTGTGAGGAGAAGCACGACGATTCTCCTTATCTCCATTGTCCTCTTTGAATCTCTCATTCAAACCGTGTCTGCCTGAGTGTTGATTTGGATTTTTGAAAGGGGTGTGAGGAATGGATTTTGTGGCCGAGCCAAGTGACACACTACCTCCTTGTCTAGAATGTACACCAAGTTATGTCATTGCTTTGATTTGGAAATGATTATGATCTCTTGGGTTTGATGCATGTCGATATTATCTAGACAGTTTGTTGCACCATTGGCTTCTTTGAACACGTGATAGAGTAAAGTTTTTGAGTTTCGCCAGAAGATCCTTGATTGGTTTGACCCACCTGTTAATTTTCTAGCTCGGTGACTTGCTTGAGGATATCGCACTAAATAATTTTATATATAAAATTTTTTTATGGATTTTTTAAGTTGGGATCAATTGTTCGCATCAACCCATTCAAATTCTACAATCAAATTTCAAACAGACGAAAATGGGTGCAAATACTTGGCTACAACTTTGCAACATGAAAGCAAAACTAGTTTTAATAACAAATAGATGATAAACCCTCAACCATATTTACTTTACTCGCAAACAAAATTTTGTACTCAGAGATCATACAACAACATTATAAGATCTAGTAAAAAATAATTTCCATAATTCTTGTGTATGAATCTTTGAAGATCAAATCTTCCAATAAATTTAATTTTCCTTATCTTTTCTAATGATATTAACTTTCTATTGAATCTTTTTCTTCAAACCTATGATGTAAGATTTACATCAGAAAAACTAAATGTCATTACTCTATAGTCAATGGTGCTTTTAAAGAAAATATATTACAAATATTTAAGCTACCTGATAAGTAAGGCTTTTCCAACCACCAGTAGGCATCAAAAAAAATACATCATGTCCACTCATTGTTGTGTTGATCACTTCTCTTTGATTTGGTCAAAAAGAATGATTTCCAGAAACTTTTCTATTATTTACCTGAAACAATTTATCACAGTGTCAAAAAATTATCATTACCGAGTAAACTTTCCATGATATATATTATAAACTACCAAAAATCTCTATCTCTCGGGTCCAGGGAAAGTATTTTATGATCCACTTCTTATCACCAAACCCTTTCATGTAGTTCACTTCAGTGAACTTGGGTATGCATTGTTCTCTCCCAATGTGTTGTAATTGGGTTCTTTGATTATCAAAAATCTCATATGAAGAACAAGAAGTAGGTAATCTACATGAACCTATAGCTTCCCCAAATGATTGGTTGTGATTCTTGATCTCTGATTCAAATATTTCATGACTAGAGCTAAAATTATTGTGATTTTTCCTTACAAAAGGTGAACTCCTAATAGTCTCATGTGTCCTTCCTCCCTCACCATTGACCTATTGATTATGTGTAGTTGCAAAAAAATAGTTGAAGGTGCTCCAAAAGAGAAACTTGCAGGTTCTCCAGAAGCTGAAGAATAAAATTCATGCTTCTTATCATCTAAAGGAGGGCACTAAAGTTGCTGCTCTAGATAGCGAACTTTCTTGCTCAAGTGAGATCTACATATTCAAGGACTTATAGGAACATTAGATATCATCCACAATTAATGATACAATAGCATTATAAATCATTAGAAACTTCAAAGTTAACTCTCTTCACTAACCATTCTAGATGAAGCTTTTCATATTTTTGAGGATTGAGTTTAGTAGCATTATCAAGTAGCTCATTTGATATTGAGATTAGCTGATCTTTTAGCTCCTGCAAATTTATTTTGTCTTCCATACAAAGAGCCACCTAAATTTTGGAAATATAAGAGCTCCAATGCAAATAAACTAACTAAATGACAACAAAAAAGAAAAATTTGCATACTAATAATGAGAAATTAGTTTTACCGGAACACCATGATTACAAATATAGTTTATCTAATTTTCTAATGATCTTTCAAGCATACAAGTTCCTTGAAAAAGTGGTTTCTTATAAGCAGGAGCTACTTTGCAGCTTGTACTTGAAAATTTCAAAACTAAAGCCTTCGATGTGACAGTTGATTGGTAATGATTGGATACAATTTGATCAATATCAATGCTCTATAGTTAAACAAGAAAATGAGTAGGTACACATAACAAGCTAATTAAGTATCCTAAATAATATCCCATCATTTCCACCAAAATAATTAAACAATCATTGTAAGACCTTGATATGTATAAATTTTCAACCTTCAATATGTCATCATCCTCCCCCAGATCCATGAAAGTTTGTTTTGTTTTAGCACAACTTTGCCTGTCTAATCCTTATAGCTTGAGGTTTCTTCCCTATAATATTTTTTTCTGAAATAAACACCATGCTCTTCAACTAGAAAAACATTTTCTCTCAAACCTTTAATGTTGTATTGATGAAACCCTGCAGTTTTTTTTTAAAAAAATATTCGTTCAAACATCTTCCCTCCCTAGCACAGTTATATGTATGGGTTATTTTCTAAATTATGTAAATTTCTATTTAATACTTGGGGAAGGTGAGAAAATGGTGATCCATTGTAATCTTGAAGAATATTTAATATAATTAGTACCCTGTTTCTGCAATTTCTATATTTTTTCTTTTTGTATTTAGGCTTGTATAGCAGTTACAGACTTAATTCTTCATAGTATTTGGTGTAGTAAGTAATTATATTTCATTTGATATCATTTTGAGGGAATTTGAATAAGTTAATAGTTTTTCGCAGGATAGGAGAAGAGAAAAAACCAGCATTGGATGATTGTTTCTCAGAAGTTTCTAAATTTTCCTCATGTAAGTTGATGGCTCCAAGTTGAAAATAGTATAAAATGCATTCAAGAAGGCATGGACGGAGTTCCTAGAGCTTGTGCAGAAATATCCCAAGGTTTTTGAAGTAGGGGCAAATAATCTGGAGGCGTGGAACATAATATTTCAATAAACCCTCATCTATTTGTGCATTATTTAGCCTACAATCAAGGGTTTGGCAGTTTGGTGCTTGGTTGGACTGATTAGTCCCTAAGAGTGATTGATTTAATGGTTTTGTGACCTAATCAATCCTTCCCAAGGTTTTTGAATGAATTCATGTTGATTCAAAGGTAGTTGCTTTGTAAAGTGGCCCTATTTGGTGCACCTAGGTTGTGGACAGGTTATTGATTCTTATATATTTTCCAAAACAAGTCTATTTTGTTTTGAATTATGTTAATATATGGAAAAATGGGTTCCTAAAATGTATATATTGTGTGGAGATTGAATATGGGTCAGGATTTACACTCGTTTTGTCCTAAAGGGCTATTACTAGCATTTGATGCCTTGAACATTTGTGAAGATTGAAGGAATTGATTGATTGTAAGTTTCCTAACATTGTTCTTTCTTTGATACAATCACATTATGGATGTTGAAAATGGTTTTGGGCCTTATGTGTGTTTAAAATATAATTTGGTGATTTGGTGATTTGGTGTGTTGGGAGTCATTCTTGCTATCAAGTGAAATAGTGAAATTGACTTTGTGAATTGTTGATCAAATTGTTGATGTAGTTGTGATTCTTCAAGAATCTTAATCTTGTTATATGCCTCTAAAATATTGGATAAGCATTTGGAGCATTTGGTGAGTCTTGGTGTCTTGTGATAGGAGGTGATTATGCTAAAATTTGAGTGAATTTTTGCTTGAAAAGCCTATGGAACTTCTCAGTTTGAGTTTGGGCTCTGAAGTACCCTTCTGAATGATTGGAGTTGGTGGCAGCTTATAAGAACCAAATGTGTGAAAAATGGGTCTTGGATACATATAGTGATTCAATAGATTATAAGAACAATGGTAGAAGACCCAGCAATGAAGACTTGGGCAAACACTGCCATAGAAATTGTTGGATACATCTCACATGACCTGAAATAATGCAAGTCCCAAATCATATGGGTATAGTGTTGAAAACCCACACATGGAAACTAGGGACCCAAATTTGTGTCTTAAGGTTGTGGAATCCCTACAAAAATCCTCATTAACCAATCAAAAATTAAACAATTGTCTACTAATTTGAAAGGATTAATCACAAAATCGGTTTTAATAGTTGAGACAGGTGTGACATTATGATAAGACTCAATTTGATAGTTGGCCAATGGAATGAAGGCATTTTCAACACTGAGAGATTGGTGTGATATTCATGTTTTCTTATTTGTGGGTTAAGGTTCACATAAACTTCCTATTTGTCCTCTTGTTCCTTTTAGTCCGATCTAAATGTGACCAATATTCCTGGATATGATCTCAGCATTTGTATAGGTTACAGGGTTGTCCACAATAATAGAAGTTAAAGGATTCATTGTCATTATTAGATTTACTGAAATGTTCGTTTATGTTTACAGACATGGCACTTAATCTTGAAAAGCTATAGATTCCACCTTCTCCCCTATCTAGATTTAAATATTACCGTTTGTCATCTTTGGTTTACAGATTTAGCCCTAGGATTGAAATGAGTAAACTCCATATTGAAAGTACACTATTGGATTTTATGGTGCCCTCTATGTACAGTTATGTCACAATTTATTAATCTTTCATTTAATTGTGTTTTTTGAAATGCAATTTAGCCTCTATGTTGCATACCTTTATTATGTATGCATTTCATGACTAGACACCTGGCAATTCCTTTTTTTTTTATTTGCAGTTGGGTAGATGAATTTTCACACATGTAATAGTTTACAAATGGCCTAATCATCCATGAGGCTCAAAATCTCGTGCCCCTGGTCATCATGGACAAGAGTCATAGAAATCACTATAGATAAATGGAAATATATAACCACTAATGTGTCTTGTTAACTCAAAAGAAACCCCAAGTGTCATGGAGCCAAGATTTTAAATTTAATAAAGTTCTTGCCTGAAGAGAAGTAAGAGCATGCAAAGAGTTTAAAAGTGATGTATTCGGTCTTTCAATATGTAAATTTATTTCATCGAAGTTTAGAAATTTGAACCCTAGTGAACTTTGTTTGTTGTTATGTGACGAGAATTCCTTTTAATCTTATAGTAGAAAAAATATGCTAAGATTTCTAAGTGTGGGGGAAAAATCACTTACAGTCATTGTCCCTTGGTCGATTTTCCCTTTCTAAGTGCTTCACCTCTCACTTTGGCTTTCCTCCTTCCAAATGGTTCTTATTCTTCCTCCTTGACTCAATGGCCTTGCAGCACTCATCCAGTGAAGTCTCGCAACTCTCCACTCAAGGTTTGGGTGCAGTGGTTCTCGGTGCTCCTATGTGCGCAGGGCCAAAATTCAAAATATATAAAAACACTCTAAAAAACCTAACGAAAGTTTAATATATATGGATTTCTCTCATCTACATATATACCTATATAAATGTAATAGCAAGTATGGCTAATGAAAATTTATATAAATATTTATATATTTATAATTATATATGTGTATATCATGTACACATATATACATGTATATATACCTCTACATATATTCATCACTATATTAATATTTATAGATAGTGAAATTTTATTACAAATAAAACACAAACTTAATAACCTTAATATAGTGTAATGACCCTTGGTTAGTCAACCCGGTGAATAAAATTTTCTAAGAAAAATGTAAATTTGTATTATATATTCCTACCATTGACCTTAATATAGTTCAGACATCTCAAAATAAACCCAAAAACATTATACAAACCTTGATACAATCAAAAAATAATTTACACATATTTATATCAATCATATATTAGTTTCTTATGCTCATAAACCTATATAAATTTAAATTAAACTAAAAATAATTCCCTTTGATTGAAGACCTATGTAGGTTTAAGAAATCATGCAAGTGATTCAAAAAAAACACAAAAATGCTTACCCTATTTTGTCCACTTGTAGAATCAATAACAATGAAGTGTTTGCATAAGAAAACCTCCAAGTAAACACTTAACAAATAACCCAAATGTTTCCAACCTATTAAAAGGTCAAAATACAAGAAAAACCAAAAGGGGAAACAAATACTTACTTTACATTTTTAATATAATATAATAAAATGAAATTGATATTAATATGTTGCAATAAAAATCCTAAGATGGTTGAAATATAGATGTACATGTATATAAATCACAAAAACATTTCCCCATACCTAAACATGTCTATAAAAAATAGAGCATATCTAGTGAATCAATTCTTTCAGTCTCTTTGATTCTTATCCTTGTACATAACGAGTTTTCTTCTATCCTATGATTCATTGATTGTTGGTTTAAAACACTCATTACAACTAACATGGATATGAATTATGATGTGGGTGTGAGAAGGGATTGATGAATATGAAGGAATGGTTTAGGAAATTACTCCTTAATCCAAATGAGTCATTTTCTTGTCATGGAATGTGTTAAGAGACTTTAAAATTAATATATTCCATCTATTTAATATTGACACATCTAAAGCATGCCAAAGGCACTTCGGAGATATGCTATGACATAAAGAAGATTGTTAAGGTGATGTCAATTCTTGATCCATTAGGGTAGGAAAACATAGATGCATTGGTACAAAAGGTTCCATTCAACTTGGAGGAAATGGATAATTACCTAAGGGGCTAATGTGATATTGGACCAAGTTTATATTATGATACAAATAGCTTGGGAAAAGGGATGATGAAATGGTTAAGTATGGGAAATTGTAGAGATAAATATAACACATCCAAGGGAAGAACACTAGAACTAATTTTAGCAATATGGATTAATCCAAGACTCAAAATTCCACTAAGAGGCATCCCTTACCTCTTAAATTAATTCCATAGGTGGTTTTATCCTCCAATATAGTGTCATTGGTTAGCTTATCATGTGAAATTCTGCTATAAGTAGGATTACCATACACTTTCATAACATGCATGTGTGGTTTCGAAAGGTTTATACGTTCTTGTGAATTTGAAAGAAAGGCAATTTTTGACTTTTCCAATAGGTTTTAGGGGTTAATTTGACTTGGTTTTAGCATTAGAGTGACAAACCTTGTGGTTTAGGTTCCATAAACAAAATATACTCATTTTTTTAGCTTCCTATTATCATCTTTATATTCAATGAGCTTTTTAAAGATCATCTAAATATTCATTGCTAATGAAAATGCACAAACTAATGTGTAATAGATCCAAGGTGAGGCTCGAAGAGCCTCATATTTTGAAAATATTAACCAAAGAAATGCTAAGAACAATATATGAAAGAGACGAAGAATAAGGCAGATTGTATTATTAGGAAGGACGAGATGCCTTTATATATCATGACCTCATGTTTGAGTCTTGAAACCCTCCCATATCATCAATGCATGCATCTAGGCTAACCATGTCAAGTTTCACTCCATGCAAGCACAAATTGAAAAAAAATCAAGGTTGGCCCCATTCACATGTCACTATGCGAGGTCAACATGAGGAAATGCTATTTTTTTGGGAATGAAATAACCAAAGATATGATCAAATAATATCTAATCATAAATAGTCGTAGAGTAATTAGGATTTGATCATATGGAAATTTCTAGGAGAGCTACAATAGTTGTAACATCATGAATTAACAACATTAAAAAGTACATCATGAATTAATATTTATGTAATGGCATAAAAATTAAAAATATCATGAACTAATTATGTAACCATATAAGTCAAATATAATTCTATCAAGAAATCAATATCAAATATATAATACAATCGCATAACTCATACATTTCAATGTCATTGATCTTCTTCTGCATCCAACTCTTTGTCTATATCATCCAATCCAGATTCAACATTGTAAGAATTGGTCATATCGTCATCATCATTGATATCAATTTTAATTTTGATAATGTCATTATCCACACGGATATCATCTTCATGAACATTAAATCATACATCATCATGATCTATTTCCTCTTCTTCGACATCTTCTTCAGGCACATCATCAACTAACTGTTGATCTTGATCATCATCTACATCATCTTCTAGTTCTTCAGTATCTTCTTCTTCGACCACATTATACTTTATCGGCCTTCCCCTTGCATCATGTCTAACAACAAATGACCAACCCGGTTTACTTGGAACCTCTAAGTAAAATACCTACTCACATTGGCTTGGAAGAACATAAGGCTCATTTCCAGCTCGCTCAATCGACCTTGTATTAACCATGGTAAATCCATTATCATGTTCAATAAAAATTCTCTTGGGATCATTTTCATTCAATTGTAGCATGTACCATTGGATGACGAACATAACTAATTTGAAGGACTTAAAGTCACACTCAAGTATATCATCCAAAATCCCATAGATTCAATTTTTTGAGACTTCAGGATGTATGTCACTTCTAGATGAAACATTAGTCACCTGAAAGACTGCAATTATCCCAGAATCACAAGTTTTCTTCGTGTCATCCAAATTTTTGATTCAAAAATTATGACCATTGCACCACATAGTCTTGTGGTGCTTCAATTGCAGTATGTCAAACATGTAAAAATTATTGCATCATCAGTTGATAAACATATTTATTCTTGGCCGAATGTATGCAAAAAAAAAAAAAACTCAACATATATACATCAATATGAAAATAATTAAATAATATAGATGATTAATATATTTATACGTACATGTTTATCTCTATCAATTTCCCTTGGTGTAACATTGGAATCTCCATTACGATGAGCTTCTTTAACCAATGAATCCTCACCTCCCCATGTTAATGCGCGACTAGATTGCTGACATCGTTCAATTCATACAATCATCCAATCAAGATTGTTTGCGATGTACAAAAGTAGTGCATCCCACTCTTGACCAACTGTATCAAAAAAAATTAAAATTCACAAACGACGTATAATTAGTTAATTACCACGGTATACGACTTTAATTTATAATTGATGTACCTGAATACCTAACATCCCACTACCAATGATCTTATTATCTTTCATTGTTGGATGAATTCAAATTAAAGGAGTATACACAAAGAATGAATTATGACCCTGAAGGATACATACACTCTTGTAAGAAAAAGAAAAACCTTAGTGGATTCACCCATGTTCCTATATCGGGGGAAGATGTATTTAAGAACAAAGAAGATAAAGAAGCATAGGAGGTTATAGAAAATTTCATGAAGGAGTTAGAGAAAAAAATCAAAAGTTGCAAGAAATGGATGATTCATTTGAGGAAGAATCTACGAAGAATATGAAGCACAATCATAGCAGAGAACATTCTCTCGAATGATGAATGATGAATATGAAGAACTCCCTGATAGGGACTTACAAGTAGCCAAGGAATTGCATGTAGATGAAGATGGTAGGCTTACAACCTATGAATCCTTTATTTCTGATAATGAGTTTGTCAATTCAAGAGAATTTAAATCTTTTTTATATAATTACAAAGGAAAAAGGTTGAGGGAATCCATCCCAAATATTACCCCTGAAAATGAACAGCAATTGATGAAAAGGTTGAAAGATGATATAGATAGTGAAGTGCAGAACATGACCCCTGAAAGGGGTAGACAATTGTTACTTGAAGCTGGTGTAATAGTATTTCCTGGTTGGGACCTCAGTGCCTCTTTAATTTTTCATAGTTTTTTGCATAACAAGGAAGGAGAATACAAGTTAAACATAGAGGGTGTGAAGGAAATTTACATAGGGTCAAGATTCAATCTTGATGAAAATTTAATGTTGATATGGGCACTATACCCACCTCACAAAAGGCCAAAGATCATTGATATCGAAAAACCCTTTGGACACATGATGACCCTTAAAGTTGGCGAAACTGATATGTGGCTTCAACAAACATGGGCATAAGCATTTCCCAGTTCAACAAGGCACAAACAATACAGTTGATGAAAGAGAAATTATTACAAAATGAAAAGTGAAAAATCAGATTTGGAAATTACTGCCATGAAAGATGCCAGAATGAGGATCACCTCTGAAACTGATATAGAGTTGCAGAGTGAATATGAGTAGTTGCAAGAAGAAAATCAACAGCTAGTAGAAAATATGAAGGACCTTCAGTTTGACACTGTGACAATGTTGTTGCACAAGAGATTTACAAACCTAAAGATATGCCTTGATTCCATCTTGGCCATTGACACAATCATGAGAGAATAACAAATATGATGAATACTTACACTCAGAAAACACAGGGTTTGATGATCCTGTGAAGTTGGGATTACCCAAATTATGTGATAAGAATGATTTACTGAAGGAACGAGATGATTGGATGTGTTGGAACAAAAAATTTCACATAAAATTATGTTGATTTTGTCATGTAAAATCAAGGGTCTCTCTTAGTATTATCATAAAATTAATGTTTCTGCCATCCACAAAGTCAAATTAGCCTTTTACTGCCATACCGCTACCATAATTAAGTATACCATATATGCATTGCCTTTTACCTCCTTACCGTGTGGCCTCCAACAAAGTAACTCATGGTAGCACGATAAGAGGATGGTAGTATATCGTATTACCGTTGTACCATGGAGGGTTGATACCTAGCCCGCAGTAGAGTGGGGTCATCATCAATACTAGCAAAAGGAACCGCTATACCATGGGGGGTCAGAGTAAGTCTTGCGGTAGAGCGTTAAAGTAAGAATACACATAAGGGAGAACCGTTATACCACAGGGGGTCAGAATAAAGCCCGCGATAAAGCGGTATATAAGATAAAATACTAAATAAACACTGTGGTACCACTAAGGAAGATAAGGAAGTTTGTGGTAGTGCGGTATAATAGAACAAGTAAATATTATGTATCGTGGTACCATGGACAAGTGAGGAGTGACATGCGGTAGCGTGGTAATCAGCCATTCGAGCATTAAATCAAGGCTAGACACATCAATCAAGGCCAATCACATCAATCAGCATCAAAATATGAAATTTAGCTCAATGTGAAGGATTTGAATGATGTAGAACTTGATGGGACTTTTAAAATTTGTTACAAATTTTGCATGGTTCTAGGGCTTGTCTATTTTTCCTTCATACTGGGGGTCTAATGTCAAGGTTTAGGGTTTTTCTACCCTTGTTTAAAACCTATTTTTTATCAAAAAAACCCTTGAATTATAATTATGTGTTGACTTATCATTATGGGCTGGTGATCTCTTAAGTCATTTGGTGGAGCCCTTTATGTTGTGCTTTTACCGGCCCCTTTACCTAACCTATCGGTTTCTCCATGTTTGGGTTTAATATAAATTTTGCTTGAAAATGGGTGGGAATTTTTCCAATGTTTAGACTTTATTCTAAAATTTTGTGACCAAAGGGTCGCCCCTCCCATTTTCCTAGTTGGCCCCGTTATTATGATAACTTTTTCCATGTGCAAATGGGTGATCCCAAAAATCTGGTTTACAATTTTTGAGAGGAACTAATTTTTGCTGAAATCACATATTTTTAGAAAATATAATTATTTAAGCCTTAAAATGTTCCATTTTAAGGATTTCAATTGAATATGGTTTGATCAAACCACCTTAGATCAAACCCCCTTGGATAGAACCTTGATAGTTTTAAACCATACCTATAAATGAGTCTCCTTTACACCTATCAAAATGCTAATAAAAATTAATTTTTGATTTACCTTTTGGGGGATCAAATGAATTCATTTAAAATTTATTTCAAATGATTATGGTAGTCCTCGAAATGAGCTATCCAATGAATATAATTTTAATATTTTTTGGTTTTATTATGTATTTGTTTTTTAGTTTTATTAAACATAGGTTTTTCATTGAAAATGAAGGTCTATGTTCTGCACATGTGGAAAAATAGAAGATTATCAAAAAAAAAATTGAAAAATATAAGTGCACCAAACATTGAAGTCCTTGATCCAACAAAAAATAATAAATTGAATTTTGATATCTACAAAAAAAGTTACGCGTTATACGGTCGCACTATGTCTTAATTGCAATCGGTTCAACTCCAAAACTTGATTAAAGAAAAAATATTTAATAAAAAACTATCTAACCAAGTGGAAGCACTAGATATTGGAGTTAAAAATATAAATTTGAAAGAATTAGAATTTTATCCTTCATGGAAAAACATTTATGTGTTATATGGTGTGCATCACTTTTTAAAAATGTTGTTTTCTGAAAAAAACCAATTTTCGTGGGAGATGGAAAAAGAAGTGAAATCTAATTCCAAAAACTTTGAAAAGAATATTTTCAGAATCAACCAATAAAATGTGACGAGACTCTAGTTTACATCATCTTCAAATTCCACACGGTTTAGCCGCTATAGGTGCCCGAATGTGAATATTTAGTTAAAAATAATAATTTAAGTGTCTAGCTTGGCCAAAAATTGTAAACCACTATTGTGGGATCACCCAGATTTGTGGACCGTCGGATCGGTGAGTTTGAATCTGGACCATTCCTCATGGACCTCACAGGGTTTCTTGATGATGTCACCAAATTTGTCCGAGGTCTGGGAAATGTTGCCACCTGTCGCGTATGGTGAGGTGAGGCTGGTCCTGATCTACTAGCACTGCTAAAAGGGTATCAAATCGACGACAGCATTTTAATGACAGGAATTAATTATGACCATCCCTCACCAACCTCAGACGATCAAATTAATGTTTTTGAAAGTGTTGCGAGGTGTGCGAGTTGGTGACATGTTTCCTAGCTCTGTGGTACAAAGTGGTTGGTTGGGGCTCGTTGTTGGTCTATGTGTCTCTGACTATGAGGTATGTGATTGGTCGTTAGGTTTTCCAAATGGTGACGTGGGTTTTCAATGATGTTTGACTCAATCTGAGTCGTTCAACATGCTAGCTCCTTATCGCATCGACAGTCTGAATTCAAAATCTTGATCCTTCCATGTGATGACTATGTGTGCTCTGCAAATTACATTCATTAATGGCGCAAGTCTTTCAATGGATCTCATCCTAATTTACATGCGTGTGAGTGGTTTTCTCCTGGAAAACATGATGGGTTGTACATAGTTTTCCATAAGCTTGGAAAATTTTCAGTGGTGACAATGCCAGCCACTAATGCTCGCTTGCTCGTACTGCAATTGGAGCATTAACGGTTTCTACATCGGCTTGCTCGATAAATGCTTACTAATTGTTCATTAGAATCATTGCATTTTCGAGTTTGTGTTTCTTTGTGAGTGATTGTTGTTCTTGCAGAGTTTTGAACCCACAAGTAGGATGGGTAAGTTAGTTGTTCCTGGTTCGCCATTACGCAAAAGCGCAAGGATGAAGGCTAGGAGTTCGCAGCGGGAGGTGACACCAATTGAACAGAGCATTGTTCCTAGTGCTCATAGAGCCATTGATGAGGGTGTTGGGTCCCTCCTGACTCTCAGTAGGAGTAGTCCTCAGCTCAAAGGACAGGTTACATGAGTTGAGGTAGTCGATTATCTAGAGATAAGAGAATCTGATGAGTGTGGCGAGGAGGTTGAGGTCGAGGTGAGGTCTAGGTGATACGAGTCACCCATTGAGCTCTCTGGTGGCTCTTGTGGTGATAGTTCTGACACTGATTTGGACTACTGTAGCTACCTCATGGCCCTGACTGAATTGGTTGGTGCGAATGAAGAGGTCCGCAAGGCATATCCTATTGCTATGGTGGCACTATGTGTTGCTTCTGGTTCTGGTGTTAATGCTAACAATGGTAAGCTGATGCTCTCGCTTCATACTGAAGCGAGGACATGGAGTGGTCACCTATATAGGGGTCGTGTGGTTGTTCCTAGTATGTGATGGTGGTGTGGTCGTTGAGGTTGTGCAATTTTTCTATGGTGTTTTTGTTGCTTTTTGGGTCTAGTGTGGATGGGTGTAGGAGTGATGTGGTGGTGATTTGTTTCGGTTGACTGGTTACAAGGGTTGTAACTGTTTTGATTCCCATGTTCATGGTATGATTGTATCTGATGGTGGGGATTTTTGAAATGATATTGAAATTTCATTTGGGAAAAATTAAATTAGGTTGAAATGTATCAACAATTGAGCCCGATGCTTGTTGCTCTCCTGGTCTATAAAGGAGATTTCAAGGCTCATTATTGAGGTCATATTTTTTGGGTCCTATTGTTTAGATAGTGTATAATGAAGGCATGTAATGCAAAATCTGGAAGGTTTAGCTAGTAAATCATTCTAGGTAGGGTATGTACATGGGATAAGCGTACTATGCTTTTTTTAATTACTGATATTGAAAGAAATCTAAAAATTTAAGACAATTTCTCTCTTGTGTGTGTTATGACGGATTGTGAATGAAATTATCAAGGGTTTTTTCATTCATCTTCAATGGTATATTTGAATGTATGATTCACTTTCTTGCTTTAACTTAATGTGTTAATCAAATGCTTGAAATGGAATTATAGGTCTGTGGTAATATGTTAAGGATGTGGTAAGGAGTGTTGTTTTGAATGTTGATAATTCTTATGGTGTAAGGCATTGTGAGTATAGTTCAATGATATCAGGGTTATATCTCATGTGACTCTTGCCCAAATGAATGAAGCACTGGTTAATTCATTCAAGGTCTTTTAGGAATTCAAAGCAGTGACCCTAAACATGTGGGTTCAAAATAAGAACATCTTAATTCCAAATTTTATCTCTCTTGAGATGCAAAATCTTGCAATGTATTTGTTTTCCTAGCTTTAGATAGTTGTTCTTACTCAGTGGTTTTCCAAAAACCTGGTAGATGATATCTATTAGCACTGATAGAAATATATCTATGTATTGGAGTGTTCTTGAGGCATGAAATATCATATGAACACAAATAGGAACACCCTCCTTGGTTTCACAGAGCCTAAAGTGTAGGAGATTTAAGTCTTTGATTGAATCTCGTCAGTTGGCCGCTAACTTTATGAATTCTTGAATATAGAGGTTGGCAACCTTTTAGAGAATTATAAAGCTTAGCTGGAAATTAAAAACACCAATAGAACTTATATGAAATTAATGCAATATGTTACGAGAAAAAAATCAAGCAAATTGTGAATTCGTTCGCTCGTGCTAACGGAAGCTGAGTATAGGCGAGCTAAAGGTGTGACAATCAGGAGAATTCTTCAAGACAAGCAATATTTTGGGTAATTTATATTCGCCACACATTGAATTTTAAGCAATGGCACCTAAGAAAATAGAAGTAAGGACTAAAAAAGAAGAAAAATCCAATAAAGCTTCATTACAGTCGCCATTACTTGCACTACTACCTGCTTCAGTCGATAAAGATTATAAGGGGGTCTTTAAGGATTTAGCTCCGGGGTTCAGAGACCCAATAATTCCATGGTCTGGGTGGAATCTATATTGATATTTTTATAAGAATAGGAATGAAGGGGTCCCGGTATCGAACCCATGGACTCTTGACATGGGAAAATCGATATCTCCCAATGTGTTTGTTGATATTGAGCTAATTAGATCTCTAGACAGTAGATATCATGCCCCATCGAAGGTTGTTATGTTCCCAGATGGAAAATGTCTGGTAGATATCTCCAGGGAGGCTATAATTAGGTGTTTTGACCTAAATAAGCAAGTTGTCATAGAGATAGATTTGGGGAGGTTAGAGCAGGAGTATAAGAGATTAAAGAGGACTTATAGAATTGATGAACTTCCCCTGCACATGAAAAGGGGTGACAAGAATAGAGTCCTTCCTATTTCATCTTCAAAAGTTGAACCCTTTCTAGTATCTGATTTTTAGACTTATTTCAAAAACACCTATTATGCATTATGCCAAATTCTTGGATTTGATGTTGAAGACAGCATGTCAATTGGATTGATGAGGATGGCAATGATTATCCAGCACCCTAA
Organism: Sequoiadendron giganteum; assembly: GCA_007115665.2. Lineage (NCBI taxonomy): Eukaryota > Viridiplantae > Streptophyta > Pinopsida > Cupressales > Cupressaceae > Sequoiadendron > Sequoiadendron giganteum. The sequence continues at coordinate 786,682,526 of CM021102.1, read as the reverse complement.
GTCCAATGTGGAGTTTGATTTTGCTTCTATCATTGAGGAACAAATTCATGAAGGTCTATTACAGGTTAGGGAAACTAAGACCCCTATCACTTTCAGAAAGTATTATCTATTGTGTCATCTAATTCTATTTCAAAATGAAACAAAGTGGACTAAAAGGATGAAGTTGAGCACACATGAAAATGGATTTATGCTTCCAATGCAAAATTGGTGCTATGTTTGGGATAGTAAGTTCCTTGAAGGTAACTTTATTGTGTTTAGAGATGACTTTTCCCGAAGACTAATTGATGCCCTTGGTTTTCCTACACCGAGGTTACCACAATCTTTAATAGAAGTTATGAGACCTTTGTAGTACAAACAAGACCAAGGTTTTGTAAACAACTATGTTGACTGGTTTTTAATGCCACAATATACCATCATTATGGTGTATGGTTGTGATCAGGCCCCACATGTTTTACCAAAATTTGTGCCTAGTAGAGTATTATTTTTAGAGTTTATTTGGAAAATGCTCTGGATGGAGTGTAGTCTTATGAAGAATCAAAGAAAGGGGACTTTCCTACTTGACTTAACATTTTTTGAGGAATTATCAGTTGGGTCAGATATGTTGGAAGAAGTGTAGAGATTCATAAGAGCCAATTTTTCTCTCAGATCAAGAAAGGTGAGATTATTTGATCCAAAGGGTCACATCAATAATATCAGAAGGATCCTTCTTGCAAAGAGGGTGATAACACATGTATTTGATCCAAAGGAGGATGTGATAAGAAACCTGGTATAATTTTTAGATGTGTTTGAAATAAGGAAAAAATTGTTAATGATGATGAGATGGGAGGACCAAAAGAAATAAAAAGATAAGAAGTTAAAGGGGTTCTTTAATGAAGAGCTAGATGTTTTGAAAAGGATGCACTTGATTCTAGGTAAGTTTGATGAGATGTATAAAAATTCTCAAGAAGAGAAGTCATCTCCACCATCTGCACCTGAGCCACCCTCATCCATAGCCTCCACATCGAATACACCACCTCCTCCACCAGTTCATCCATCTCCTCCATCCCCAATTGGTAAGCCACCTGCTAAGAAATAGAAATTTGAATCACAAGTTGATTATGGGTCAAGTGATGAAGAACAAGAAGTAGTCCTGACATTAACTGAGATGAAAGAAGTAGCAGAGCAACAAAAAGTGTTAGAGACTCATGACCCAAAAATAAGAATATCAAAGGAAGTCATTGATGAGATACAAGATGGTGATAGAATAATTACTTCTTTGCGGTTCATGGAGGATGATGATTTCATCCATACAAGGGAATTCAAATATTTTTGGATAAAAATTAAAATGAGACAGAATGATGATAGGATGAAAATTAACCTCATTGGGATTGATGATTAAAAGCATGCAGAGGTGAAGGCCCAGACAATGGCAGAGTTGGATATTGATAACATCAATATTACTCCCAAAGAAGCAAGGGAGTTGGTGCTAAGTAGTAAGATGTTAATCATACCTAGAATGGAACTCTCTAAGGTATTTTTGTTAGATCAAATCAAAGCTCAGGATGATCCAAACTTGGTTGTGGGATTTGATTCAGAAGAAGGAGTCTCAAGCATAGGATACAATCCTACCACCCTGACCCTTGCCTTGTGGAAAAAATAGAAGAGCACAAGGAAGCCAAGGATTTTGGATGTAGTACATGAAATGAGAGGGTCTGAAATGGTTAGGAAAATGAATTACACTACTCCAATAGAATCAGCAACCATAACTATGCATGCTACCATGTTTACAAAGGATATAGTAGAAAACATGGAGAAGAAGATAACAGAGTATGAAAAGAGACTCAAGTTATCAAATGATGAAATAAATAAGTTATTCATTGAAGTTGTTAGATTAAAGCAATAATTACAACAAGCCACAGATGTAAAAGGGAATTAAATTTTGTTCTATCATCCACCTACTCCAGTTGAAGATCCACAAATCCAACAGTTGAAAGAGGAGATTGAAAATTTGAAGAAATATAGTATGGATGATGTTAGGCAACACATCTTGGATACCTTAAAATAAATATTGAAGCACAGATTTGGATTTTTAAAAGAGAATATAAGTGGATTCCATGAGGGTTTTAGTCATTTGGTGAAAGCCTTGGAACAAATAAATACTAATTCCCCAATCCTAGAGCAGTTATATAAAAGATGGCAGCCCACTTACCACATTTTAAACATTTTATGTAAAGCAACATAGAGGGATCCTGATGCACCTTTGAGATTAAAGCCTACTCTAAAGATGGTGAAGGCAGTTATTGATGAGCATAATTATTTGATTGAAATGAAGAAGAAGGCACGGAGAACAGAAGGAATTCATTTGATTCAATAAAGCATAGTTTCAGTCCTTTGATCATCAAAGCTGATGGAGAATTTAAGGATGTGGATGAATGGAATAATGATTTTGATCAAATGGTTCCTCAATGCTTGACATGTATTCAGGATGATGGTGATATCAATCTAGAAAATTTTCACACTCGTATTGATGGAATTATAATGTTGGATAATGGTTACACAAAGTTTTTTGTAGATGATAGAAGATGGAAGAGTCACCTTACAACTTTCACTACTACACGGGAATTCAAGTGGTCGAATGATTTAACAATAAGAAAATGGAAGGAAAAATATTTGGGCTCGAATGAAGATTGATCAGCTTCATCAGAAGGAAAACATATCATATCATAAAGTAAGAGCCTTGCACAGGTCTTAGATGACCACGAGCTTCTTACTTGAAGATTAACATATTTGCATATGTTAGTGATCTCTAAATACATTTTATATTTTTAGTTAAGTTTTGTTATCAAAATCCACATCCTTTGGTCTGAATCTTGTTGCCTCTTGTATAAATAAGAGAGACCAAGACCATAAGGAGGGGATTAGATTAGAAGATAGTAAATAGAAGAAGTAGGAGAATAGAGATTGATACAATGTTTACAAAAGAAAGGATCAAGATGCACGTGTGAATTTTGAAGGAGTTAATGAAAAAAATTTGATTTGGTGGCTCTATCTTGGTATCAATTGTTTGTTAAGTTAATTGAAGATATTATCAATTTTCCTCCATTTTTTATATTTCTTTGTTGTTTAAATTGATATATCAAGCATATTTTCAATTGAGCAGTGCACATTTGTTGTATTTGTGTGGCATATTTAATTGGGTCTTTCAAGTAAAGATTAAAATCCTCTTGATTATTCATAGCAACTTGGAATTATTATTTTGGATTATTAAAGAAGAATCTGATAATTACACCCTTTCCTATTTATGCAAGTTATAAACATAAAAGTTTCAAACAGTTAGAATTATTGCCAGTTATAGTCACTTAACTCTGATTTCTATTTGACGCCATATACCCAATAGAGCACTAGTCCCTCACATTCCATCATTTTAGTTTCATTCATTTTATCTTTTACATCTATTAACTGAACATATTAGATTTTACATTTGTTAACTAAACATATTAAGATTAGCCTTGATATTTCTTATACAATCTATACCAAAATAATAATTCATTTATCCACTCCCACTTGCCATTGTGGATAAATTGTTTTAGGGAATAAACACAAATCAAGTCTACTTCATTCATATAGGTTTACCCACCTAGGTTTAGCAACACCTAATTAAAGAGAAGAAGGTCTAAGCCATTCGGCCTTGAATATTAACCTGAAACGTACCAAGAGTTTGGCAACCTCTTGAGGTATAAAAATATAAATTCCAAACATATCATATATGATAGATAAAAAATTTCATCCAATATATAACCTTGACGATTAATTCTATTATATTCCAACTTCCATAGGTGAGGTGTCATTCTTCGTGGTTTTGATGTAGTCTAGATTCTTTCCCATTGAAATGATATTTTTTAGTAGTTTGATACTTATGATTTATGTGGAGGAAGTGCCTATACTCATCAAACACTTGCTTTCCTAAACTTGTTGAACGATGAGATTTCATATTTGGACCACAAACTAGACATGCAAATTTTCCCTTTGTTTGAAGACCTGCAAGATCATATATAATTGGATTAAATATGTCAATTTTTATAATTATATATAATAAATAGATTATTTAAAAAACATGCATGATATCTACTTCATAAAATTAAATATCATTAAAGTGCAGTCAAATGTTATAACATACCACAAAAATGTGTTAGCCCTGGGGCATCATGAATTGTCCATACAAGCATTGCATGAAATTGAAATTGTCTTTGTCCTATTGGTCTAGAGACATCATACATAGTGACACCATTCCATAGCTTTAGTAACTCGTCAATAAGAGGCTTGATATATACATTCATATCTTTAACTTGGTACTTACCTAGTTGAATTAACATAAACATTACATAATTATTATAACCATTTTACTGTAATATATATAAATTAATGTACATGACTATTAAATGAAAAAAAAATGTCATTATGCAAAAAATAAGACAAATGACATGCTACTATGTTAAAGAAAATTGATGTAAACAAATACCTAGAACAATCATTGTCAACATTATATGCTCCCTCTTTATTGACATCCATGGAGGAATGTTATTGTTGATAACAAAAACAGGCCACACTGAGTAAATAGATCTTAACGAGCTCCAAATGGATTGGCACTATCTGCTGCCAATGAAAGCCTAAGATTATGAGGTTCTTCTTTAAAGTGTGGCCATTTTTCCTCCATGTCCCTAAATGCAGAACCATCTATAAGCATTCGAAGAATTTCATCTCCACTTCTATTATATGCATGGTAATCCATAAATTACGCTAAGCTTTTGCACCTAAATAATCGTTGCATACGTGGAATAATGCGAATATAACAAAGAACCTTATGAGGCACCTTTTTATTTAGTTGATCTGTTTGATATCTACTGATATAACATTTTGGGCATTATGTTGCAAATTCATGTTTTTTATGATATATAATATGATCATTGGGACATGCATCTATTGCTTGATACTCCATTCCAATATCTTTCATAATGGCAGATAAATCTCGGTATGAGCGAGGTAAAATATTTGATGGTGGTAACAAAAATTCACCTATCAATCTACAAAAAAAAATAGTTTGTTAATATAAAGAATATTAATGGTACATATTTCATCCTTTATTTATTAGTGATGAACTAACAACAAAAATAGATGAAAAAAGATAACATTTATGACATACCTTAACATCTGTGAGATTGCTATGTTGGATAAACCATTCATAACCTTCAAGTTCACTAGCAACAATACTGCAGAGAGAAGAGTTGTTTGGGAGCCTTCATAAAGGGGCTCATATGCCTTCTCAAGTACAAGTAAATCATGAACATCATCAAAGCCATCTCGATCATCATGATCAGTTGCGCCACTAAATGTGTCACGGATCAATGTATTTGTACCATCATCTTCAACTATGTTTTTTGGTACATGGTCATCTTCTTCCATAGGATCATTAACTTCATCTTCGATATTCATAGTTCCATGTTCCTTTGCTTGAAAAACCACATTCTATGGGTCGTGATAATCCATATCATGTGCCCTAGGGCACCCCACCTTTATAATAATGATCGACACAAATAAACCATGATCATGATCAAGTGATTTTTTATATATATAAAAAATGTTAAAACGATATAAACATTTATAAATTCAATCAATATAAAGACATATAATGAACAACTTACCAATGGACGATAATCATGCCCCCCTTCAACGCGACCATGTTTCCTACAGTGTTTCTCAGTTGTTGTGATTAAAAGTCTTCTTGTCTTTAAGCCGTTTCAATTATTGCAAGGACAATAACATTTCCTATCACCCTTTATTTTCAATCTAGCCCATAATCTAGCAAGTGTCTCTTCATTTTGTTCTGCACTAATATTATCTGAAATGATTTTTCTTTACCAAGCTTGAATATTTAAATCTTCAAAAAATATCAAACTCACACTCTAATCATTTTCAATCATAGATAGGTAACAAAATCTAATAATTATGATATTTTGCACCCAAAAAAATTGGCCTATAACCTCCACAAACTGTCACAAGTATAGAAAATTTGCAAGTATAGCAAAACATTGTTGCAAGTATAGATAAATTGTTGAGCCCACTTCTATTTATTAAAAAAACATTCGTCGGAACCCCGACGAATGCTAACCATATGTCAGCCCACAAATCGATGGAAGGCGATGGTTGACTTTAAGTGTATGTCAAAATAGCAATGAAAATCATGGAGCATCGCAATTTCGATGAACGTCGGGCATAAATTTTTAAAAAATTGAAAATTTCACATTAAATACATTGGTACTCGACGATACATCTAATTATACATCTTTCATCAGAAAGTTTCATCGTATTTTGCAGTCAAATGAGTTAGTGGGACATTGTGTTATGAAGGGTATCGGGTAAGGGAGTGAATTGTATTTTCAAGTCCCCATAGCTAAAGGGTATCATGGATTTAACATCATCTACTTGGTTATTGACATTTTTAGTTGTTTGTTGAGGGGGATTAAATTGAAGGGACCCTTTTTTTTTTTTTTCTAAAAGGTTGAGGATTGTTTTGGTGTGCAGGCTCAGATTTCTAAGTTCAGATAGAAGTGGACTTTGTATCTCGACTACTAACCGAATTTCGATAATCACAGAGGGAAGTACAAAAGTGAATGAAGGATGTGAATTTCATCATGGTGAGCTTTTATTGGATCTTTCTTTGTAAAAAATTTATGAACATATTTTGAAGGTGAGGGTCGGGGACCTTGACATCAATTTGGGAATAAAGCGATTGGTAGCATGAGATAAAGTCAGTTATCTTTTCTTCTTGTTTTTGCTTACATCTCATCAAATCGACCAAGGTCATCTTAGGAGTCATATGCACTTGGAGGTGGTTTACAAATGCCTCAACAAGTTCATTGAATGAATGAATTGAGTTGTTCGGTTAAGAAGAAAACCTTTCCAAGGCAGTATCTTTCAAGGACCTAGGAAAAATCTTAGTTGCTATTTTATCATCAAGGATAAAGTCACTACATAATGCAGTTTAAGCATTAACATGGTTAGAAGGATCTCCCTTTCCTCCGTATTTCTAAAATCTAGGCACCTCTACACCTTGTGGCATCGGCATTCGCAATATCTTCAAGGACAATGGACTGCTTTTGACATAATATGTAGGTGGAACATTTTGATTTTGGTTGATGGTGGAAATTTTTTTTTTAGGGATGAAACATTTTGGAAGAGTTGAGTTATGAGAGGGTCATTGTTTGTATTATGAGATGGAAGTGAAAGTGGGGAAGGAGTGTATGTGTTCGTAGGACCGATGAATGGAATGCTTATGGGTGGTAAAGTGGTAGGAGATATAGTGTGTGATGCCACATAGGAACTAGGGATGCTAGAAGGAATATGGTCCAAGGAAGGAATCGCATTACTAACTTGTTGCATTGTTGTTGTGACTTGAGGGTTGGTGTAGGTAGGTATTGAGGCAATTGTTGTGGGAGGAGGAATTTGGGTTCCTCCTTGACTTGTGAAACTGCCTGTTGGAAAAGGACAACTAGTGGTTGAGGTGAGATGTTTTCCACGTATTTGAACTATGTTTTTCACAAGTTCAAGGCCATATTCACTTTCAAGCATGCAGTGAATGTTATCTATAGTAGGGATTGCAGTAGTTGAAATGTTGTCTTTTTGCACTTGATTTTGTAAGTTTTCTAGGTCTGCATGAATGTGTTCATTATCTTTTCTTGTGGGACATTATCATTCCTTGTTTCAACATGCATACTACTTGAAGGCAAAGAGTTTTTAAGGGTGTTATCCATATCTAGTGTACTAATGTCAATAACAGGAGTGAAAGAGCTGGACAACTCAAGATCCACAATGATCAAGTGTTATCGTGGGATGACATGAGTCTCGAACTTCATCTCACTATAGTATTAGCAATAGGACACCTCATACTCATGCAAGGGTTGCTAAATGAAAGGTGAATGCAAATGCAATGTAAGATAAGAACAATGAAATGTTTATAACTGAAATTTTGGAAACTGAAATAGAAAGGCAATAACAGCAAACAAAAACTTAAAAAATGAAGTGTAAATTCCATAAAATGTAGTTCAAAATATGCAAAGGGATTGATTCGCCCAAGGTGGCGAATGAGCCCCAGTAATGATTTTTTTCAAAAATTTCAAAAAAAATTAATTGATTTTTATGCTTTTTATGTTGTATTATCTAGATCTAAGATGCAAATGCATATTTTGAATGATTTTGAAGGAAATTAAATGCAAAAACTCAAACTAAATGAGCTTTCACTAATGCAAAATTTGAAACCCTAGAATGCAAATTAACCAATGCAAGTCTTAATGAAATGTTAATGCATGGTAAGTGCACCAATCTGTGACACAATTTTGGCTCTTAAGATGCCATGTTTTTTTCTGAAATCAGCAAAAAATATGATTTGCACAAGAAAATGAAGATAGTTATGCTCAAAATTTCAAGATGCGGCAAGAACAAAATTTGAAGTGCTCCAAGTCTAGTTTCTAAACTACTATTTTTTATTTAAATTAATGAATATTAAGGGTCTCAAAAAGGGGGGGGGCGGGCAGAACAGGTCCTATTTTTATCAAAACAAATAGCATAGCACCTGAGGACTCCTCCTTTTTTAATTGACTTTTTTTAAGAATTTCAAAAATCCCAATGGTGAGAAATTAGCTAACACCATGTAGTTTAACCTCATTCTTTCGGATAATTTTTTTAATGAATATATAATATTTTATGAATTTTCAAAGTGGACACATTCTGAAAAGCTAAAATTTGAGCGTGCTCCCCCCTAATTTTTTTGCAAACTAATAGAAAATTGATTATTATTTTCATAATGTGTAGAATGGAGTCTAGTTTCAAAAAATGTAATTTGTTTCACGTTTCTATGAACGGGTAAAAATATATCCTAAAACTAGCACATGTTGGTTTTTGACTAAAAACAAAGGAATTTACAATAGAAGCCATGGATCAAAACCTTAACTAAATCAAAATGAAAAAAGAATTATATATTTAGATAGCTAAGAGAGAGGTTAACGATATCACGGTTTTTAAATAAACTTGCATTGAAAGATGTGCAAATGAGACGGGGAGCACAGATGAAAATATGAGAAAATTTGGCAAATCATGTCAATTAACACGTCCAAAGCAGGCCAGCTTGTCAAATGGCCTGCTTTGCTCAAAACCAAAATTTCCCCTCTTTGGTCAACAACTTTGATAATGTTTAGAGTGCATAGTTTATGATTCTAGATGGATAGTCGAGGTTTTACCTTTCATACCTTCTCTAACTCGTTACCATAACTGGATAACTCTGTATCCCTCTAAAGTCTCTATCTCTCAGGTCTCACTCCCTCCCACATAACCTAGACTACTCTCTCAGTCCAATCCCCTCTCTCGGGTCTCTTTCCCTCCCACATAGGTACCTAAATAAATCTATCTCACTCCAACCCCCTTTATTACTCTCCCTCTCTCTCTCCCTCCCACTCTCCCTCTCTTAGGTTGTTATCTTTCTCTCTTTATCTATCTCTCTCAAGTCTCTCCCTCCTACCCCCTCTCCCTCTCTTATGTCTATCACTCATTCCCTCTATCTCTCTCCCATTCCCTCTCTCTCACTCACTTTATCTCTCTCACTCTCTCTCTCACTCTCTCTTGGCTATCTCCATCCCCCCTCTCTCTCTCTCTCACACACTCCCTCTCTCTCTCCCACTCTCTCTCTCTCACTCTCTCCCACTCTATCTCTATCCCTCTATCTCAAGTCTCTCCCTCTCACCCCCTCTCCCACTCTCTCTCAAGTATCTTTGTCCTACCCCCTCTCTCTCTCTCTATTTTTCAAGTCTCCCCCACCTACCCCCCCTCCCTCTCATAGTAACTCCCTCTATCTCTCTTCCAATCCCTCCCTATCTCACTCCCTCTATCTCTCTCCCTCTCACAGTCACTCCCTCTATCTCTCTTCCACTCCCTCCCTATCTCACTCCCTCTATCTCTCTCCCTCTACCTCTTCATCTCTCTCAAGTATCTCCCTCCCACCACCTCTCCCTCTCTCTCAAGTCCCTCTCTCTCATGCCCTATATCTCTCTCCTCTCTCTCCCTCCCACCTCTCCATCCTCTATGTCTCTCAATTCTCTCTACCCTCTCCTCTTTCAAGCATCTCTTTGTCTTTCTCACTTACTCCCTCTATCTCTCTCCCACATCCTCTCTCTCTCTCACTCCCTCTATCTCTCTCCATCTATCTCTCCCTATCTCTCATATATCTCCCTCCCACCCCTCTCCTCCCACCCTCCCATCACTCTCTTCTCCTCTATTCAAGCTTATTCTCCCCTCTCTTATTTTCAATCCCTCCATCTCTTTCCCATCCCTCTATTCCTCTATCCTGAGTACTCCCTCTCCCTCTCTCAAGTCTCTCTCTCTCTCACTGCATCTCCCCCATCCCTTCTTATTCTCCCACTTTAGGGTTCTCCTTCCCACCCCTCTTTCCCATGTTGCCTCCCTCTCCTCCCACTGGTCCCTCCCTCTCTCCCAGGTTTCTCTCTCTCTCTCTCTCTCTCTCTCTCTCCCACTTTTTTTTCTCTTCTCACCCTATCTCCATCTTTCTCTCTCTCAAGTATCTTCGTCCTACCCCATCTTTTTCTCTCTCTTTGTCAAGTCTCCCCTCCTACACCCTCTCCCTCTCATAGTGACTCCCTCTATCTCTCTTCCACTACCTCCCTCTCTCACTCCCTCTCTCTCTCTCCCTCTCCCTATCCCTCTCTCTCAAGTATGTCCCTCCCACCACCTCTCCCTCTTTCTCTCAAGTAGAGGGTTTAGGGATTAAGGGTTAAGGGTTGAGGGTTGAGGGATTAATAGGGTATAGGGGTTGAGGGATTAGG